>JAVGWX010000004.1:58065908-58283408 GCA_036924085.1 Ariolimax columbianus
ACTGTACATTGGCTATTGATATAAAGAATTTTACATAGGTTAGTCAAATGTTTATTTTACTCCATACTCAGAGAGGTCAAGAGCTTGTTTTTAAAAAATGTATGAACTAAAGCATCATTTCCTAGTCTCAAGGGAGGTTAGATCAGCTTCTAGTAATATTGGAGATGGACGATAAACTCTGAGGTCCTGTGTACATACTGTGTACGTAAAAGCACCATTGGCATTTGAAAATTGAAAAGATCAAGATGTTAAACACTGTCTGAACACTGCCTTCCACCCTACCCTCCAGTATAGTCTCCAACAAGGAGGTATGTCTTCTCACTATTAAGTTTTTGCAAAAGATTTTTCTGAGGTAGATCTTTTTAGTTTGTTTATGTAGATATAATAATTATGTTTATAGTGGAAACTAACAGATATGGCCATCTTGTAAACATTTATGTGGAATTTTGTTGTTGCCGAAAGCAAACAAGGGTCGTCAAAAGTGGGTGAGTCTATACATTTGTGCTGTTTTTGCAACACTTCATCTTCTTGTAACTCACAAACTAACACACATACAACAAAAACAAGTTCTTTATTAATTTATGTCTCTACACACAATACAATCATATCTACAGACCAATAAATAAAAAGGTTACAGGCTCTAAAAGTCAACAACCATGGTAAAATGTGACATGCTGAAAAAATAATGTGGAAATTTCTTCTTCTTCTTCTGTGTTCGTTCTCAATCTCCCGCTACCAAACCCTGAAAGGGCTTAAGTAGCAGAATGTAGTCTAGAGAACGGAATGCGTTGTGTCGTAGTTTACAGCTTGACTGCGATATTTGCACTTTTCGGTCCAACACATCTGACTTCAGCAAGCATTTTTCGAGTACCAGGTTAGCATTCCCTCTTCGATCCCCTCTCCTTAGCCAGTCTGCCCTGCGGCAGTCTGTTATCCAGGATCACCACGTGGATGTGTAGAAGGGTCTTGGCAGCTCTGGTTCGCTGGCCCTGACGCTAGCAGTCAGCTATGGGTCGCTGACCACTGCAGCTCATGCGCTCTCAGCATCTTGATCCCATGTGGCAATTTAAAAGTCAATAGATTTACAATAGGAAAAAAACAAAACAATCCTGCCTGGCTACTGTCAGGACTGTTCTCCTCAGCTCTACCAAAAAATTCAAACCAGATACCAGCACTGTTTATTGCAGCATAATGATAAATTGTAACCAAAGAAAATACATTTACACAATCCTACCAAAAAAGTTATTTAAAATATATTTTTTGAATGTACCTGTGATTTTAAGGTAGCCACCTCGCGCTTCAAAAAGGCAACTTTTTTCTTGAGTCTCTTGATTAAGGTCTTGTCATCAATTTCTTCATTTCTCCTGTAGGAATAAGTAGAAGTAGTATAAAAGAGAAATCTACATTCAAACTTGTTCCACAAATAAGCTATACCTTTATCTCTCCTGTTGGAATTAGTAGACAATACAAGAGAGAAAACTCAATTAAAACTTATTCCACATGTCTTCTATTTCTTTACCTTTTCTGTAGAAATATTAGACAATATAAGAGAGAAAACTAGATTAAAACTTATTCCACAATTAATCTATATCTTTATCTCTTCTGTAGGAATTAGTAGACACTATAAGAGAGAGAACTACATTAAAACTTATTCCACACGTGATCTACATTTTGATCTCTCCTGTATAAACTACGATAGAATATATAAGAGAAGGGAAAAATGAACTAATAATTATTCCAAGTGTCATCTAAATCTTTGTCTATCTTGTGCAGAAATTAGGAAAAAATATAAAAGAAAAGGAGAAGGTAAACTTCTAATTATTTTGAATATCATTTATAGCTATATCAATCTTGTGGGGATTAGGATAGAATATAAAAGAAAGGAAAGCTAAACTTTGAATTATTTCCAATGTCATTTATTTATATATCGATCTTTTGGGGATTAGGATAGAATTCAAAAGAGAAAGAAAAGTTAAACGAAATGGAGAAAAAAATGTACTGAACCAAATAATTTAATTTCTTAATATCTCCCATTTGAGTGGTGGGTGCCATAGGGACATAACAAATAAAGCCACTGTTATCTTCTAAGCACGTAGTAAAAGACTCATAAACAAGGTTGTGAATGAGACTAGCAGTAAAGCATTTATAAAATGAATTGGTACAGAAACCACAACTACATGAGCAAGGAATTCATGTCTATACAATCATTGTCTAACTTCTTCAGTTCATTAGTTGTGGGTCCTAGGGATTGTGAGCTTGGTTTACAATTCCAAAGTAAAGGTAGTCATGTAGCAGACACTGCTGTCGGGGATGAAGTGTTAGATCCTTATTAAGTCACAGCTTTGTAATGTGGAGTGGTCAGTTCCCTTTCTCACTACCTTTATCCTTTCCAAGCCATCAGCCAGGTACCAATTTTATGTGTGCTCTGCTTTGGCATGTGGTGGTTTTGTTCATAGTATTACTGCTTCTTCCAGTCAACTCACCTGTAAATGGGGACCTGACAAAGTCAGTAGAAAATGTTTGGGCATCACAAAGAAACAGTGTTCCTGCTCTATCGTCATTACTTTAAGCAATAATGGGGACTGAGCACATATGAAGGCGCCCTTGTGCAATAGAGTCCATTCTATGAGCCATTTTCCATTTCAACCCAGATTTGAAATATCTGGGATCTATCATCAACAGTTGGTAAAAAGGTCTTTGGGTCGGCCACTACCTCTTCTTCTTCTTCTTCTGCGTACACAGTCAGACAGTAACCATTATTTTCTCGAAAAAAGCGGCGGTCATCCTGAGACTCTCGCCACTACCATACAGCTTGTCTTGCAGTTCCACTGGCAATGGCCACATCTGCTCTCTCTGATCCTCGTATGTCGGGCAGTTCTGCAGCAGATGTTCAGTGGTCATTTTACCAGTACCGCACGGGCATTCGTCGGTACACCCTATCTTCAATTTGTTGAATAGGTGGTACCTCAGTCTGTTGTGGCCAGTGCGAAGTCTGAAGACAACGACCTGCTCTCTTCGGTTCAACTGGTAGTAGGCATCGTTTTTGGTGTAACCAGTATGTTCGGTTTCCCATTTGGTCAGGTACCTGGCTTTGATAAGCCGTTTTGACTCTTCGTACGTCATACTGGTATCTGTTTGTGGTAGCCTTGCACCTTCTTTTGCCAGTCTGTCTGCCTCCTCGTTGCCTTGGATGTTGCAGTGTGACGGAACCCACTGTACCACTACCCTTTTTGGTGCGGACTGCTGGCACAGTTTGCAGAGTGCTGCTCTTAAGTCATTTAGCTCAGTGTTTTTCTGGCTTTTTAGCGCTGTGACTACTTCGAGAGCATCTGTCAGCAGGACTATATGGCTCTCATTTTCACTGTGTGTTACCATTTCTTCCACTGCCGCCCTCAGTGCCTCTGCTCTGAAATTGCTTGTGTACTTACCAGTAGCGAATGACAGTGTTATTTTTCTGCCATTTGGTAGGTTCAGGAATGCTCCTGCCCCTCCGTTCTGTGTAGTGTCTGTTACAGAACCGTCGGTGTATGCATGGGTCCAGTCCATGCTTGGGTAGCTTTTCGTTATGAAGCTTAGGGTAGTGTCTCTCCTTTCTTTTTCATTCTGGCAGTTTTTGTTTGCAATACCTGGTAAATTTTCTACCACCTCTGGAAATATATCCTGCTTCCAAGTAGGTTTTCGTACAGTAGTGATGGTGGTCAGTTCCCTTTCTCACTACCTTTATCCTTTCCAAGCCATCAGCCAGGTACCAATTTTATGTGTGCTCTGCTTTGGCATGTGGTGGTTTTGTTCATAGTATTACTGCTTCTTCCAGTCAACTCACCTGTAAATGGGGACCTGACAAAGTCAGTAGAAAATGTTTGGGCATCACAAAGAAACAGTGTTCCTGCTCTATCGTCATTACTTTAAGCAATAATGGGGACTGAGCACATATGAAGGCGCCCTTGTGCAATAGAGTCCATTCTATGAGCCATTTTCCATTTCAACCCAGATTTGAAATATCTGGGATCTATCATCAACAGTTGGTAAAAAGGTCTTTGGGTCGGCCACTACCTCAATACAAGGATGTATGCAAGCGAGATATGAATGATGCGGGCATCGATTTAGAATCATTGGATCATGACGCCATGGGTCGTGTTGCATAGAGGAGCAGGATTAAGCATGGAATATAGACAAAGTAGATACTGATTGTGGATGGGCCAAGAACTCAGCATTTGAGAAGACACACCACACCATGCGATGACACAAATAGTTATAATTTTCCTTACATACACCGTGGAAAACGCTTCTCAGCTCAGATTGGTCTTACGAGTCATATTCGTTATCATTGTGGACTGTAGTTACATCCCTTTTTTCAAAGCACAACACAATCACCTGACAAGATGGAAAGAGCCAATATCATCAATAACTCTAGTGACTGCGAAATTGAAATAAAACGAAGACTTACAATTGCTACAGACAAAGCAATATAGATTAAAAATATGTGGCAAGGCACATGCAAGCAGACATAGATTCAACCAATTTTTCTAATGGCGACATACGGGTGTGATACATGGACATTAAACAAATTAATACCAAAAAATATCCATAGCTTATGAAATGAAGTGTTACAGAAGGATGTTGAAAATATCATTAACAGAAAAAAACAAATACACAAATGTTGCAATCGCTGCATATTATAGAAAAATGGCTTCTAGACAACATCACAAGACCAAAACTTAAATGTTGTCACATTGACAATGTCGGGCATAGTTCCTGGAAAGAGGAAAAGAGGTCGACACAGACGAAGATGGAATCAGGACATTACGGACAGTCTAGGAACGTCTTTGTACGATGCAGACCATCTCAGCCTAAACTAAGATGCATACAAAACTACCATGACAGAAACTACATTCTGGAAAGAATATGTCACATGAATGAGCCCAACAAACCACAAATAAAACTCATTCAAAATAAAAAACACAGAATCAAGAAGAAAGCTACAAATCAAATGGCAAGGACAAAAGCTGGAACACAGTTCGGCTCCCAAATACCTGTGAGTAAAGTTGGATCATGAGTTGTCCTATGTGATACATTGCCTGGTGACAAAACAGAAAATACATGCACAAAATAGTATCATATGAAAACTGCCAGACACAGCATTGGGAGCAAAGCCAAATGTAATCAGAATATCAGAACTCTCCCTGTGTTTCTCTGTAGATGAGTACGCCCCGCCAGTCTGGAAGAACTCAGCACATGTCAAACTTATTGATACAGCAATGAATGAGACAGGCTGGATAGTCACTTGGTGCTTAAGACCTACACCAACAATGGTCGAACCCCCACAGCTGTCCAAGCACCACCTGGTTAGATCAAATCACAAAAACATCATCCTCATTGCATGCAGCCAAGGAATCAACTACTTAACGTATTCAAGGTTAGTTGGCGCGACAGGTCCTTGTGATTACCTATTTACCTACCAATAGTTGTTAAGGCGAAAAGTCAGCACATGTGACACTTATTGATACAGCAATGAATGAGACAGACCAGATAGTCACTGGGTGCCTAAGATCTACATCAACTGAGAAAATTTACCCCATAATCAGCGTAGCTCCACCTGAGACACAAAGAATTGCCGCATCAGAGATATAAAGAGAGAAACAGGTAAACGACTCAAGGCAGCCTATCTTTGGACATCAGGTGCAGCACACAAGACTAAAACCAAGATTAAGTTTCTTACAGCCAATCCAGCCCCTACAGACTAGTCATTGAAAATGACGCATCAGAAGTAGGAAAAAGCTGACGCAGGTCTCCTGGATAAAGTTGCGGGAGGAACCTGCGCCTGGACATCATATACCTTACGCAACATGGAAATCACTAAATAGACCAGAGGGACGGCATGGCCTAGTGGTTAAGTGACACAACTAATAAGCCGTAGGTGCTGAGTTCACCTCCCATCTCAGCCCCAGCAATTACCAGAGGGAGGCAAACTCTTAGAAAATGCAGGAGGAAGCAGACCCCTTATGTAAAATGCATGCCGAAGTCGGATGCACTGGGCTGACAGGCGCAAAATAAAACATAGTGCAACGCACACGGACTTGGGGCGAAATAAGGCGAACGCAAAAAAACTAACAAAATTCTAAATAGACTTCCGACTGGCATAATGTGATGCATGAAAAACCTAAAAAGATGTGAATATGGGGATGATGAATCATGCGAGTGTGGAGCAACACAAGACCAGGACCATCTGATGATCTGCCCAAACCTCATGGAGACTTGCAGAATGCATGACCTGTGTGAAGTAGTGCCTGGGACCTAAAAATGCTGTGCTGAAATTGAATGTGTCAAGCCGAAAGGTGCAGATATCGCAGCCTAGCTGTAAACTACGACACAACTTCACAAACTTTACTTTCAGGATGCATAAGCTTCTAAAGTCAGGGTACAATAGTCTGCATACTGCATGATGACTGCAGGTGCAAGCTGACTTTATTCTTCAGGCTCTATATATCCTCTCGGTTGACCCCAGCAATTGGAATAAGTGCTATAATTATAATTAAAATTTTTTTTTTAAATTCAAGCGAACTTCTTCCTTTTTTGTCATATTGCTCTTGCTTTGCAGCATCACAGAGAGGATGTGTGCATAGACTTATTGTTTGCACTAGACGGGCGGCTTGTGCTGTTGACATGATGAGCCCTTGAAATGTTTCTATGATCCCCTCTACCTATTGCCGCTAGGGTTGAGCTATTACTTAGGGGATCTCTGTGGTTTGGTGGTCAAGCCGTTTGCCTCGTGTTCAAACGGTCAGGGTTCGATTTCAAGCTGCGACGGTCGGTCCATGATGTCAATGTTTTTCGGAGATCCCTGGGTTCATCGCTGGAGCTACGAAGTTTGTGCTTTGTGCGATGCTCTCGACAGATGGGGCACCCATCTGCCGAGAGAGACCGAGCTAAAATGGGGAAAAAACCCGAGGCAATGAAGTCGAGCCACCGCTTAAAAGTTTGTTTTTTTGTTTTTTGTTTTTTTGAGCTATTACTTGTGTCCATGAAACCTCCTTGTAGTATGTAAGCTGATGATACTCCATCCTTGTCAAATGGCCAAACCACTTTGTTTCCTGCGTTTCAATATAATAATTAACCAATGTAGTCCCCATCATTTGTCTGAACGTGCTATTGCAAATTTTGTCACAAATTGTCTTTCCTGCTGCACTTCATACACAACACATGTCCCAACATGTCTAAATCTTACATTTGTGACTATCTAATAGGGGTCAAGTAAACATTTTAAAGAAAATTTATGAAGAACAAGCTATTAGCAAACGAAAACTACAAAATATAAATAAAACAAATTCAAGCAACCGGGCAACTTTGTCAAAATGATAAACACACCTGGCATTATTAGATATTCGTGCCACCCTCTGAGCAAATCGACAAGTGGAGATTGACTCGCCCACATTTTCAGACTCCATGGAGATTGTAGCTATCATGGCTGTCAGACAATTGCCACCTTAAGAAAGTAGTAAGCAATTTTGAAGATAAAAACACAAAAATAACCTCACTTAAATGCTATGTTATGCAGAATGAACATCACTGTTATCCAGGCAGACTAATAGGTTCTTGGTATCTCTCAGTAAATGGTGAAAGGTGGATACTGATGAGTTTCTGTAGCCAGCTGGTTGTAATAATAACCACCCATCGCAAGCGATGATGGCAACAGCAATCAGACATATTGTGTTGCACCTCATTGGTGAGTCCGGAGGTGGCTGTATAGTCCAATTCTGGCATGGAAAACCTTTCCACATATGTAGCATTTAAGGTCAGAATTGGACATGTGCGTTTCAGTTTTTTTGTCTTTTCACAAAGTGAATTTTTTCTGTGCTTCAGAGGCTCGGCATTTCTCAGCAATGGAGGTGCCTCTAATGGTGGTTCTACATCATGTCTTGCTGTCCTGTGCGAGACATTCCCATGAGTTTGCATTGATGTTGAAGCGTGTCAGAGATACTTTGAGGGAGTCTTTGATGTGATTCTTTTCGCCATCGACCACACGCAGGCCATCTTTCAGCTCACCATCGGATCTGATTTGCACAGCACAGGCAAGTACAATAGTAATGGTCTTTTATTACTTGGGCTATGGGCAGCCCATGACCTAGCAATCACAAACACAATGTTTTGCTTGCCTACCATGAACAAAACAACATGGATGCATCCCAGGTCAAAGCAATGGCACTTAATTGATTATGTCATCAGCAGGAAGACTGACAGGCGCTGCTTAGTGGTTGTAAACACTTATGCTCTATCCTATAATCAAAGAGGAAGATTCCCCCTTGCAGGGAATGCAAAGAGTGGTGCAATGGAAAACTAGACTTTGAGATTGGACAGCTGATAAGGAATAACACTTTGAACATTGATGCTGTTGTTTGTATATACAGATGGTTTTGTGCTGCGCAGTGAGAGATCAAGATGAGGCTTCTCTTATAGAGGTAAGGTCGCAACATCTGAAACAGTGCAACAACTACTTCCAGAATGAGACTAGCGATTGAGGTGGTGACTACTATTTGGAACTACTTTAACAAGGGAAGTGATCATATCCAACACTCGATCCTTGCTTTGAAAGGCACATCTGACACACAATCCTTGCTTTGACAGGTACATCTGACACACAATCCTTGCTTTGAAAGGTACATCTGACCTCGATCCATGCTTTGAAAGGCACATCTGACCCTCATTCCTTGTTTTGAGAGGCAGATCTGACACCTGATCCTTGCTTTGAAAGACACATCTCATGTTCAATCCTTGCTTTGAAAGGCACATCTGATCCTCGATCCATGTTTTGAAAGGCACATCTGACACTCAATTCATGCCTTGAAAAGCATATCTGACCCTTATTCCCTGCTTTGAAAGGCACATCTGACCCTCATTCCTTACTTTGAAAGGCACATCTGACCCTCATTCCTTGCTTTGAAAGGCACATTTGACGCTCAATCCTTGCTTTGAAAGACACAGAAAGCCTGACTATGGCATGAGTGGATAGCGGATATAGGGCCATTTATCTTTGAGGGATTGTCTGGACTTACTGTCCTGGTCAAGCTGAGGATCATGGAATGAACATGCTGACGTCCTCACCTTTGGTTGTGGATAGAGGTGACATTCAGGGGTCAATCAATGACTGTTCTTGGATGTTGACACTGGAGTAGATGAACTGTCAATGTAGACTAAAATGTTGAAACCAATCATGGGTCAAGCAGGGTGGAGGCATCAGAGAAGATGTATCAGAAGGATGTACAGCCAGCAATACCAAAGCCCTCCCACATCCACATTCTGTGTTATCTTTACAGACTCATTGTTTGTCCTTCAAGCTCCAGAATGTTGTTCTTTTTTAAGTCTGAATTTGTCTAATTATCCCTAGATGCCATCAACATGTAGCATGTCCTTTGCAGAATGTTTTCTCACAACAGCCGATCTGTAAGACTCTCGATCTCTAGCCAGAACTCCAAAACCAGAATGTGGTTATCATTCTCAGGAATTAACAAAAATGTCTTGTGTCCATATTCTCCACAGTCTGCCTTTCCAGACACTCTCCAGTCCAGGCCATTATGGCATTTTTTGTTTGTTGTTTTGAATGTATTTTTATTTGTGTGCGTTCGCCTTGTTTTTCATTTTCCCAAGGCGGTGTGCTTTGCACTATGTTTTTACTTTGCGCCTGTCGGCCTAGGGCATCCGACCGGCATGCATTTTATGTAAGGGTCTGCTTCCTCCTGCATTTTCTAAGCGTATGCTTCCGCGGGGTAATGACAAGTGCTGTAATGGGGATCGAACCCAGCACCTTCGAGTTGTGAGCCGTGTCCCACGCTGTCCCCTATTATAGCGTTTGATGTGGCCAAAATATTTTAGTTCTTTGGACCAGATATTGTTTACTAACCAATTTTCCTTGATATCCAGTTATTTAAGGATATCTAAATTTTGCTTTTCGCTATCCATGGTATTTTGAGCACCCTTCTGTAGGGTTTTAGTTCAAAAGATTCAATCCTTTTCTTAAGTGTTTGTGTGGTGCTAACCAGCTTATTACATCCCATGAAGTCAGAATAGTTATGCAATGAATCCTCAAATATACCTGGAAATGACAAGGCAGACAGACTGGTCAAGAAGGGACCAAGTCAAGAATAACAATACACCCCAACAATCAAAATATTATATGTTAGATTACAAATGGATTTTAAACGATTTATTTTTTTATTATATGGATTGGAGCTGGCCCATTTTTTTTTTTGAATAGTGAAGTAAGTTGTTTTTATGAGATAGATCTGTTTATTTAGTTATTACATGAAATAAATACATTTGAAGTGGAAACTAACAGTTGTGCTGATATTATAAACACAGTATCAACACTATGTTGTGATTTTGATGAATTTATAGAGGAGCGATGTCCATTGCTGTACCCTGCTAAGAAAATCCAATGTTTGTACTTAATTTTTATAAATTTCACCTTCAGCTTCTTGTATCTCAGAAACTAACAAACACACAACAAAAACAACACCAACAAGTTCTTTATTGATTTATGTCTCTACACACAATAAAATCACATTTATTGAAAAAAAAAACAGAAAAGTTACAAGCACTCAAAGTCAAAAACCATAGTAAAATATGAAGTTATGAAAAATTGTGCTGGCGTGGTAAAGGTTAACTTAACGTCTTTATACTGGTTTAGAAGACTGTAGAATTTGTATACAACCGGTTTCATTTACATTTCCTTGCACTAAAAGCTTTGCGCATAAAATCTATTCTTAAATGCATTAATTGTCCCTGCCTCCACTACTTCCTGTGGCAATGCATTCCAAGCATTCACCACTCTCTGACTAAAATAATATTTCCTTATTTCTAATCTGGAACTTTCTTTAGTTAATTTGTAGCTGTGCCCTCTTGTTCTTGTAGGTGGTTGTATTTTGAAAAACTTGTTATAGTCTAATTCATCCTTTCCTTTGATTATCTTATAAACCTGTATTGTCGCCTCGAATTCTTCTCATTTCTAGACACCGTAGTCCGGTTTTTCTGAGGCTTTCCTCATACTTGTAATTTGATATACACTATCAGCTTTGCAGCTCTTTTCTGTATCCTTTCCAGCATGTTTATATCTCTTCTATGACAAAGACTCCACACCTGTACACAATAATCCAATCTAGGTCTAACTAATGCTTTATACAGTTTGACTATCATTTCCTTGATCTTATGTTTAATATTTCTTGTTATCATACCTAACATTGCATTTGCCTTTTTGAATGCTACCTGGACTTGCTCACTCACTTTACCTGTATGATCTATTATAACCCCTAGGTGCCTTTCCTTTTCTATAATTCTAATATTGTTCTCGCCCATTCTGTAATTATGTCCCATATTGGATCTACCCATGTGGATGACTGTACATTTCTTAGTTCGTAGTCGACCTGTACTTCTACTGGGGCAAATGCCCCTGTGCAGGTCCAAGCTCTGGTATGAGCTGGATGTAGGTGGGAGAAGGGTTTCCTGTCTAGCTAGGCTCGAGCAGCTTAATACTCCGCTCTGTTAGGACAAGTGCTTATGAAGAGTGGGTAACCGAAGTGTGAATCCATCTTAATAGACTCAAACACTAAAGCAAAGTAGACCCGCAGCCTGTTAGGTGCCATCTATGCTGCTCTTAATAAACCACCTAACCATGGCCGGTGTTATGCCATGTCACACTTAGTCACCTCTTACGACATAATCTCTGTGAGGCAGTGGTGCTATTCTTGTCCTTGTCATACAAAAAGACCCAGTAGACCACTGGGTACATTTATCTACATTAAACTCCATTTGCCAGCTCGTAGACCAATCTCAAATTTTATCTAAATCCAACCTCAATATATCCACTTCTGCTTTAGATCAGACACTACTGCATATTTTGTGTCATCTGCGAATTTTGCAATCATGGAGCCAATGTCAATGTCAAAATCGTTTATATATATATCAAGAATAAAATTGGTCTGAAAACCTATTAGAAAATCATGAACAATGTTCTCACCTAGAGAGTCTTTGAGGACCATTGTCAGTAGTGAGTTCCTGTAAGGCACAAACTTGATAGGTCTGCTTCCACTGTCACTTGATGGACAGGATATGATGGAGATGCTGCTGGAATATATCAAGTGAAAATCTTAAACTTTTGAAGTACACTTTTGCCAATTTCTGATAACATGAGTTATTAATGACTCATAGGTTTTCATGGATCTTCATCTTTTTCTTTGGTGTTCGTGTTGAAAAGCATGTTGCCATATTGTATCATAGGTTTACAGAGAGCCTGTGATATCTGCAACTTTCGTCCCGCCGCATTCGGTTTCACCTGGCTTGATTTGGGTAGGGGTTTGTCTTCTCACTGCAATACCTAGTCTTTTAGCCAGACTACACTTGTGCAGCCTGTTTCCAGGGCCACTACTTGGAGATGGAATAGGGTCTAGGTCAGCTGTGGTCAACATGAATCGTGTTCTTTCTTAGTTCGACCCGTTCTTCGTCAAAGGGTGGTCACCCTTGAGCAGGTCTCAACTCAGAATCCAGTCGTTTATGTCGCTGGCGCATGTCTTCCAGTGTGATACTGTCTGTTGTGGGGTCATGAATGTTGTATTTTTCTAGTGAATATCGTCAGCAATTTATGGGCCATCCCTGAGGTCTTTTTTTGGCCCACGGGTATCACATTGTGGTTATGGTATTCTATTTTTCATCTTATCTTCTGGATATATGACCAGTCCAGCGGTCTTTCGAGTGGTTGACGTGCTGTAGGACATCCTTGATGTGTGACATTCTCCGGATGTCGCTATTGTGTAGTTCGCTCTGCTGCTGTTGTCTGAGAGTTATACCCACGAGGCATCTTTCAAAAGATGCGTGTGCTGTTCTCAGTTGGTTCTCTGCTGCTTTAGTTAGAGACCAGCTTTCACTACCATAGGAGAGCCCTGGCAGGACTATACAGTCGAAGATGTCTGGTGTCCTTTGTGGTGTCTGTTGCTGTCATGATGAAGTTGAAGGCTGCCCAGCCCGCCCGTTTCTGTATGGAGATCTCAGGTTTTATGTTTGTTCTCCATGTTGAGTCGTCCAAGATAAACATATTCATCAGCGTCGTCTATGGACGTTCCATTCAAAAGTAACGGGTTGGGCTCTGCGAAATGATTGCGCATAGCTCTGGTTTTCCCTAGGTTCATAGCTAGACCTGCTTTCCTGCCTTCCGTGTCTAGTGAACGCAGCATCTCTGTTGCTTCCATAGGCGTCTCTGTGATAAGGACGATGTCATCTGCGAATCTGAGGTGGTTAAGACGTCTTAGGTCGATTTTGATGCCGTAGTTGTCCTAGTTGCAATGCCTCATCGTCGACTCTAGGCACGTTTTCTTTGACCATTGGTCAATGCAAAGCCGCCATTGATATTATGCCTTGCGTGTCTTTAAGTGGAAAAGTGTAAAGGATGGAGAGTGTGGAGGTAAACAGGGAAGGGAGATGGGATCAAAGGGGGGGGGGGGGATAAATTGCCTCCACTTCACCAGGTCTGAAGGCATTCTTTGCATGGTGTTCCATTTCGGCTTTATGAGGGGGGGAGGGTGCGCGGGCCCTCAGTGGTCTCAAGATAAGGTGTCCGCCTCGAGTGCAGGAGATCAAGGGTTCAAATCACGGTGAATACCGCATCTTTTTTAAAGTGAATCTTCTTGTAAAAATTTCCCTGATATCTGGGTAGTGAAATCAGACTCCCGTGTTCAGTGTTGAGCATGTTAAAAATTTCCGTAACAGTTAGAAATAGAAAAGAGTAGGATTAACAGCCGCTGAGCAAACAAAATTAAAGTAAAAAATCGACCAAGTTATTTGTACCTTTTCCCAGGTGAATTGTTAGGAGCAACTATAGATGGCACCTATCTGGCTGCAAGTCTACTTAGCTGTAGTGTTTGAGTCTATTAAGATGAACTTGCACATCCTTTAAACCACCCTCCAAGAAACTGGTTGTATACAGACTTTGTAGAGACTTCTAAACCAGTATAAAGACGCTAAGTTAAGTTATGTAATTGTCTTAGACTGACATCTCTTTCGCTTGTTTCAGGTTCTCCTCTTTGGACATGACCGATCCAATTCCAGTGTCGACTTGTAATGATGGTATACGTATATTCTTGGTTACTCCAGGCAAGCACTTCTTGATGAGTGATAGTGTTGGGCTGGAAAATTATGTGAATCTTTCTCAAAAAAATGATGTCGAAAGATGACAATTTGGACATTTTTTTTTACCGTTTCTCTTCAACACTCCCCACCCTACAGAAAGTCTGAAACTTGTATAAGGCGTGTTCAAATGAAACCGGACCTAGCTGCACCAAGTGAACATACATACGATGCAGATGATGTCAATTCTGGTGTAAACAGCATATACCAACCGCCAAGTTTGCAAAATGTAATTATCTTCTGACTCAGTTTTCTCAGCAGATCGCTGAAAACTTGGCAGGTGTGACATGAAATCCATCCACAGTTGATCAGCGAGCGGTGATTCGCTGCCTCCATTCGGCAATGAATGTCATCTGGTCGACATCCTTCAGCTGTTAGAAATCGAATCACTGCTTACTGATCAACGGATTCCGTACCACACCCGCCATGTTTTCAGCGATCTGCTGAGGAAAATATGAGTCCGAGATAATGAAATTTTGCAAACTTGATGGTTGGTATGTGCTGTTTACACCAGAATTGACATCATGTGCATCGCATGTATGTTCACTTGATGCAGCTAGGTCCGGTTTAATTTGAACACGCCTTATACAAGTTTCAGACTTTCTGTAGGTGGGGAGTGTTGGAGAGTAACGGTTAAAAAAAAAGTTCAATTTGTCATCTTTCGACATAATTTTTCTGAGAAAGATTCACATAATTTTCCAGTCCAACACTATCACTCATCAAGAAGTGCTTGCCTGGAGTAACCAAGAATATACATATACCATCATTACAGGTCGACACTGGAATTGGATTGGTCATGTCCAAAGAGGAGAACCTGAAACATATGAAAGAGATGTCAGTCTAAGACAATTACATAACTTAACTTAGCGTCTTTATACTGGTTTACAAGTTCTACAATGCCACATCTTGTTTATGGCTAGTTCCCTTTCTCGTTGTCTTTCTTTCACTAACATCAAGCCAGTTACCGATTTACAGCTTGCTTGATCTGTGTGTGCCGAAAATGAGAGTTGAAACTCGCACGTTAGTCATGAAAAGCAACTGCTATGCCAGTAATTAGATACAATAGTAATATGAACTTTAAAAACAGACCTATTAGCGATATAACTAAGCCTAGGTCCACCTTCTTCAGCAGTCAGGGAAGTGGGAAATAACTACTGCAAACCTGCTAATATTTGTCAAGAATGAAGAATTCAGTATGTGCCTTCGAAAACAAACAAACACAACACGCACACAAAAAAACACAAGACAACCAACGGTGCTATAATCCCTTTAGCTGTGAGCTCTTGTCAGCCCAATGCCTCCTGGACAAAAAGCACACGTCCTCCTCAATTGATGTATTGATGTGTATAGTGTGTTGTGTATGGTGGGGTGTGGTGGGACCAACAGGTTTCGCAGATCGGCCAGCCCTGGGCACAAAGTCAGGATGTTCTCGGCTGACTCCTCGTGGTCGTGACAGAATCTGCAGTTTGGTTCATGTAGTGGGTTTAATTTATTCAGATGTTTGTTGAGAGGGGCATGGCCTGTTCTCAGCTTGAAGATCAAACTCTGGTCTCCTCGTTTAAGTTTCTTGGCTGGGTCCTGGAGATCTGGTTTTGCTTAGTGTTTGAAATGTATTCGACCTGTCTGGGATGTGGCCCACTGATCTAGCCACTCCTGTCTATAGTTATTTTTTAGGATTTTCTTGCAGGGAGTCAACCAACAAAACAAACACAAATTGACAGATAAGCCAAATAAACACAAGTTGACAGATAAGCCAAACAAATGCAAGTTGACAGATAAGCCAAACAAATGCAAGTTGACAGATAAAACAAAACAATGCAAGTTGACAGATAAAACAAACACAAGTTGACAGATAAAACAAACACAAGTTGACAGATAAAACAAACAAATGCAAGTTGACAGACAAAACAAATACAAGTTGACATATGAAAGAAACACGTTAACAGATAAAACAAACACAAGTTGACAGATTAATCAAATAAATACAAGTTGACAGATAAAACAAATACAAGTTGACAGATAAAACAAATACAAGTTGACAGATAAAACGAATACAAGTTGACAGATAAAACAAATACAAGTTGACAGATAAAACAAATACAAGTTGACAGATAAAACAAACACAAGTTGACAGATAAGCCAAACAAATACAAGTTGACAGATAAAACAAATAAAGTTAAGATATAGTATTATACTCAATAAAAATATGATAGCTTCTCACCTCTGACCGGGTATGGGCGTACATTCTCCTTTGCTTCTGTCTTCTAAACCACTGGGACGTTCTGTCTGCAGTGCAATAATGACAGTCTCAAGATGATGCAATGACAGATTGATGGATTTGGCTTCCGTCAACTGCTGCCCGTCAACACCAGTTTTAGACACACGCTCTGAGCCAGCTAGATCAACCAGATGAAGTTTTGAACTGCAAACACGCATGTAAAAATAATGTTATTTCAAATAAGGTCTTTTGAAGCTGTTACTGTTAATGCATTAATGTAGGTATGTGCAACGTACAGCCTAGTTTATTAGAAATATATTTCAAAGGATAAAATTATAACTCACAATTTTTGTTTAGTAGAGAATAACGCCATTTGAAAGCACTTACAACAGCATGAAATGACTTTCTAAAATGAAGTTCACTAGATCTAACAATAAAGGACAAGAATAATTGATTGACATCTAAAAAACACATTGCGTGTTACAACATCAATTATTTTCCAGAACATTGACTACTTTGACCACATGTAGTCTGAAACGTTCCATTAAATGCATCTGATTTGTCTTTAGTTTAACTTAATTTTATTTGCAAAAGTAATAAGCATGTCCTTTGCAGAATGTAACTTCTTAAACCAACTAACCTATTTGGCTGCTATAAGTTTCTTGGCAAGTGTGCATTACGGTAGATCGCCATTACTTTGCGTACGTGGAGGAGCGATCGCACCGATAAAACTCTTTTATCTGCTAAACTGAACACAGTGAGATTCAAACCGGGTGCATTGAGATTGTGAAATGAATGTTTCACCCCTGGGCCACGCAAAAGTGAACTTTAAACAATTATATTCGTTAAAATAAATATTAAATTGGAGAAAAAAGCTCTTGTGAAATGCATGTTTTCCTGCAAATCTACTCATACATTTTTTATAATAATTACTTACTGACATGAAATTATAAATGTATTTTGTCAAATAAATATCAATATATTTAAAATGACAAATAAATTTTGAATTGCTCATGGATATATTTAAAATTCACTATCTGATCTGTGCTCTTGATGAAGTTGCATATATCTGCTATAATACCAGAACCATCTGAATAACAGAATGTTTAGAGCGCCAATTTCTAGTGGTAAATATGACAGGTTCAATTTCAGGTCTTGAGATGTTCCAGTCTACCAAGCTGTAAATGGATATCTAAACTCAATGTTAGGGAGGGAAAGTTAATATTGAAGGAAATCGGTTAAAAAATTTTTCTGAAACTAACCATTATTCTGTCTAATGCAGTCTTTTAGCTTTTTCAAAATACAAAGGTTGCTCAGAAAGTAATGCCCCACATTTGTTTTCTCAACCGAGAATAAAGATAGCAAAGTGAAAATAGGTTGTGACACTGATGTTTCCTGCATAATTGTGCGGAATTTCATGGTTTTTTGACAGATAGTGCTGCTGTAGTAGTTCATTAAAATGGTGTCTGTGTGCGACAACTACAAACAACGAACTGTAATTGAATTCTTGGACGAGGAGAAATAAAGTCTGGAACATTCACAGATGTGCGTGTGTGCTGCGTATGGAAGCCCCAATAGAAGCTCCTTTGGATGCTTCAGGAAGTGAAGAGACAGAGATGCATGACGGGCTGGGGTTTGAGCGTCCTTCTACACCCACCAGCCCAGACATTTTCAACCTACCAATGCAATTATTTGTGCAGATCATCACATCACAAGTGAAGAATTGGTCCCACAGCTTTCTTTCAGTCAGCATGATGGCAAATCTCTACGATCTTTGATATTCAAAGGTTTGTGCAAGATTGGTTCTTCAAAGTCTTACAACAAACTACAGACATCAGAGGAACATAGCTACATGAACAGGAATTGAACTGATACAGAAAAGGTATGCATGCCTTTTGTTTTGCGCTGGTAAAAGGTCATTTAACAGAGACTATGTGGAAAAAGAAAACATTCAGTTACTCTGCATGAATTTCATAAATATTTTATAAATAGTTTCTGAAAAATAAATTGTAGGGCATTATTTTCTAAGCAACCCTAGTATTAGAATAACATGCAGGGACCACTACAGCCAAGAGGTAAGATGCTTGCTTCTCAAGAAATGAGCAAAAACATGAAAAAGCGGGCACTCAGAACAAGTTCCAAACAACCCATGGTCTCAAAGGAGATGAGATCAAGCATGTAGTTCTATCAGAGACAAACAATAAACTAGTAGGTCTCTTGTACATGTCATGAATCCTTTGGCAGCTGAAAATCTAAAGGAGCAGGTCCGTACAAACATTGCGAAAAATAATAAAATTCCTACCCAATACACCACCTACCTTTCCCAGACCTAGTAAGCTGCTTCTTTAAATGCCAAGATGCCAGGTTTTGAAAGTAAGAATTACATATTTAAATCTGTTTTGTAAAGAAATGGTGTATATGTATGGGAGGGAAAGAGGTAACTCCATGCTCTGATGAACAAACATTTCCTGTTTCAAAAGCGTACGGTGTAAAGGGTTAAAATAAATAAAATTAAACAATAACATTTTAAAGTGCTGTAGCAGTCAAATCAAATTTCATCCATGATAATATTGTCCTCTATAGGATCACCCTTTACTTAACAGTTAATATAGAGTGATTGTGTGGCAGAGTAGCTGGAATACTTAACCTCTCATAACAAATTCATTAACTCATTAGCTACCGAATATTTTGGACATGTGGAAAAAATTTTGTTCTTATGTAAAACTCCAGTATTTATTACTTAGTTGTGACTTTTTTATCTTCAGTAAAAGTTTACTGAAATAGTCTTAGTTGACCTGTACTTTTACATGGGCGTAAGCCCATGTGCAGGTCCCATCTCTGATGTGAGTTGGAATATAGCCAGGAGGATTATTTCCTGCTTAGCGGGCTAAGCTCTAATAGCTTATTACTCCCCTCTGGAGGATGGTTAACTGATGTGCGAGTCCATCTTAATAAACTCAAACACTAGAGCAAAGTAGACCTGCAGCCTGTTAGGCGCCATCTATGCTGTTCTTAACAAACCACCTAACCATGGCCAGTGTTATGCCATGTCATACAGTTAGTCGCCTTTTATGATATGCTTTCTGTGGGGCAGTGGGGCTATTCTTGTCCTTGTCATACACATAGACCCCAGCAAATCACTCAGGACCATACTGAAATAACACATATTATACACCAAATTCTTCATAATCAAATGCAGAATTAAATAGAATACAGACAATCATTATGTGAGGATGAACATTTGTGTTAAAGAGATTATAGCTGTACAAGATTTTGTTTAAAAATAATAATTCAGACATAATCATTGGTACTCACTTTCCAATAAAGGTAATCCAAATGGGAAGACATTCTAAAAATTTCACCTAATTAGGTGCAGTATTTTTCATCTCTTTCGCCTTCTATCACCCAAGGATGCATAGGCCATCTGTCCTGTGAAAATGTTTTCAACTTCCTTCCAGCTTTTTCTATTTTCTTTACTTCCGTCTCCAGATCTCGTCTCCGTGTATTTTTTGGTGTGCCTATGCCTCTCCTTTCCTGGGGGTTTGATGACAGGGATTGTGATGGTGATACTGGTCTGGGGCTATCTTATTGTATGACCCATCCATTTCCACTTTCTTATTAAGATTTCCTGTTCCAATTTCCCTTGTCCTACTCTATCCCACAGTCTGCCAACAAACGACAGTATTTTTCATAATATCCATATTTTACTGAAGGCTTTTGAATTTCAAAAAGTGATATTTGTATTCCAAAAATGTGATAAGAAAACAAAAGCCACAATCCACATCAGCCTTTACAATTTAAGTTGAGCAGAAAAAAACGTTTGAGCTGCATCCAAAACATATTATTTATTTAATGGTGGGTGGCCAAACAGTTTGGAGGCCAGCCTCATGACCAAGGAGATACATCTCTGCATGAGAGGATGGAACAACAGTGTGTACAAACAACAAGTGATAGGAATCGCTAGTACAATCACCCTTTGCTAAGAGATACAGAGTACCTATGAGTATGCCCAGAGTGCAGTGAAATCAATTCTTAATAACAGAACATAACAGGAGGCCAAAAATGCAGCAATGAATGAGCTGACAGGAGCCAACAACTCATAGCTGGCTGCTTGCATCAGGATGAATGAGCCAGAGCTGACTAAGACCATATTCCGCCTCCAAAGGAAGGACCTGGAAACAGGCTGCACTAGTGTAGTCTGGCTAAGAAAATAGAGATCACAGTGGGAAGGTTAACCCGGTACCCCAAAATAGCCAGCTAAAACTGGATGTGTCAAGCCAAAAGACGCAGATATTGCAGCCTCACTGCAAACTACGACACAATGTCATGTCCTTTCCATGATTAATGCTGAAGAAGAAGAAGAATAACTAAATAGAAGAGAATATAAATGATGCCTTGTCGTTAGTTAGTGTTCTGAGTATGCGTCGGCCAAAAGGAATTCAAACCATGTACTATGAGTAAAATTGAAAGGTTTTTCACTTACTTTACCATGACTTTAGTGTCAAGTTTACACACTTGCAAATACACAGTAAACACAGCATGTGAACGCGATGACCGCTGGTTTACTGGTGTCTCAGCAACCTTGCGGTTTGCTTGACCCTGTAGGAGAAGCATCTGGGCTATCTCTTCATTAGCTGCAAGATGCAAGGATAGGCCTCTCAGTATACATGAATCTTGTGGTCCCTCAAAAACTGTCACCTGAGGAAAAACAAGTAAACAGCTTCTAATCTATTAAAATAAGTCAGTATGTCAAAAACTGACATGGGATAACTGAATAATGTAGCTGGTAGTTTCTATAGGCGTCATCAGGTGGCAGCAACAT
Organism: Ariolimax columbianus; assembly: GCA_036924085.1. Taxonomy (NCBI): domain Eukaryota; kingdom Metazoa; phylum Mollusca; class Gastropoda; order Stylommatophora; family Arionidae; genus Ariolimax; species Ariolimax columbianus. The sequence continues at coordinate 58,087,115 of JAVGWX010000004.1, forward strand.
TCAGTTTTGTGATTACTATAGGTAGCAGATGTTTGTTGTCGTATGCATGTGTGCTGCTTAGATAAACAAAAATAACCCTGCTCACAAAGTGTACAATCACGAGACAGCATGATGTTGTGCATTTTTCTTGGGCAAAACAACTTTCTGCAGAAGATTTTCATAAAGAAATGCTTCCTGTGAAGTTCTGGTGATACTTTTTGATGCAAAAAGAAGGAAACGGTCTGGCAGGCTACCTGCAACTTTCGTCCCACCGCATCCGATTTCAGCTGGCTTATTTTGGGTACGAGGTTTGACTTCGCACTGCGATACCTAGTCTTATAGCCAGATTACACTAGTGCAGCCTGTTTCCAGGGTCGCTGCTCGGAGATAAAATAGGGTCTTGGACAGCTGTGGTCAACTTAAACCTTTTTCTTAGACCATTGGTCAATGCAAAGCCGTCACTGATATTATGCCTGGTGTGTTTTTAAGTGGAGAAGTGTAGGGGATGGAGAGGGTAGGAAGGAAATGCAATAAACTTCCTCCACTTCAGCAGATCTGAAGGCGATCTTCGTAGGGTGTCCTAGCTTAAATTAATTACTCCTATTTCGGCTTCTATGATAAGGGGAACTCAGTGGTCTAGGGGGAGACTCAGTGGTCTCGAGGTAAGGTGTCTGCCTCGGGTGCCGAAGATTGCGTGCTTGAATCAGTGGATACTGGGATTTTTCTCACGTGGATCTTCTGGTAGCAATTTCCCTGACCACTGGGTAGTGAGATCGGACTCTTGTTGTGTTCAGTGTCGAGCACGTTAAAAATTACTTGGCAGTTGAAAATTGAAAAGAGTATGCTTAACGGCTGCTGCCTGAACAAAATTCAAATGAAAAATCTACCTAATTTATTTGTACCTATCCCCAGGTGGTTTGTTAAGAGCAGTTATAGATGGCGCCTAACTGGTTGCGGGTCTACTTAGATCTAGTGTTTGAGTCTATTAAGATGGACTTGCACATCTGTAAAAACCACCCTCCAAGAACCTGGTTGTATGCAGACTCTGTAGAGTCTTCTAAAACAGCATCACGACTTTAAGTTAAGTTAAAGAAATATTGATCCATTATGAGAATGCCAAACCACATATGGCTCGACTAACTCAGAAGAAAATTTACCAAACAAGGTAGCAACATTTTGAACATCCACCTTGCAACCTTGACTTACTCCAGAGCGATTTCCACCTTACTGGTGCACTCTAAAAATCAGCTTGGCTGGAGATGTTTTGTGAATGGCGAAGAGGTTCAACACGAAGTGCAAATGTGGCTGAGACAGCAGACCAAAGATTTATTTGCTGCAGGTTTTTGGTGGACTGATAAAGTGATGGGATAAGTGTATCAATGTTGGTGAAAATTATGTTGAGAAATAAGGAACAATGTAAGTGCAGTAATAAATGGTTTTCAAGTTCGTATCTCATTTAGTTGTTCTTTTAAATAACCATATGTGACTCATTTACTGACTTGACCTCACAATATAGAATACGAATGTATGTGTCAAATCACACAAATTTTCCTATAATGCATGGTCTCCTTTCTCAATTCCTTCAGCGCCAAACATTTATCATTCCTTACATAAGTGTGTTTGGCCTAGAAACTGTAAGCTGAATTTACAATCATAACTTACTAGGTTCAAGTAACGTCATGCTCAGTTTGACATGCCGTGCATGTTGTTTTTCTTCAACGTGTGACTGGACTTTTTCTTCCAGTCGACCCAGCCTTAAATGGGTGGACACCTGATGTAATTAAGTTGCCCATTGCAAGCAAAGATGGCGACATTATCAGACTGTCCTCGTCCTGAAGATGTAACTTGTGCTGAATTTGGATTATAGTGAGGAAGAAGCTGCGCTGAACATCAATCCCACTCTCTTGTCCTGAGTTACCTACAGATTACCTACAGTTATCTACAGCGCCCACATCTGTAGGTCTAGATGAGGGACCATTAACCCATGGCTGAGGGAAGATTCCGGTTGTGGCATGCAATGAAAATGGAATGCAATTTCCAAATAAGTCGTGCACACCAACAAAGAACGGTGCGCAATCTGTAGTGGCGTCCTATCCAATACACTTGATAAAGTGAGGGGAACGTTTCAGAGATGCTGTGGAAGCTACGGCGTTTGTGCTGTCAGTTTTATAAAAAAGGTTTTTGCTATTTAAAGTTTGATGTTTAAAAAAAATGCCCTGACAATTACTAAACCAAATGTTTCAATTTATGAGTTTGACTTTAAAGCTTTGAGGCTGACAATTAACACATTAGAGATCAAGATGCTAGGCAGTGCATGAGTTGTAGCGATCAGCGATTCATCAGGGTCAATGAACCAGAGCTGACAAGACCTATCTACACCTTCACATGGAGATCCTGGATAACAGGCTGCAACAAAGCAGACTGGCTAACGAGAAGGGATCGAAGAGGGAAGGCTAACCCAGTACTAAAAAATGCTTGCTGAAGTTGGATGTGTCAGACCGAAAGGTGCAATTACTGCAATCAAGCTGCAAAATATGACACAATGCATTCCATTCTCTGGACATTATCCCGCTACTTGCAAAGACCTTTTTAGGGTTTGGAAACGAGAAATTGAGAACGAACGAAGAAGAAACAAATTATTCTTGAAAAGTAGGTAACATGCATTTGCCATTTTCCTAGTGCCTAGTATATGCCTATTTGGTTCACAATGAACAATTGGCTAGCAGTTGAGTTTGTGATGTCGATTTGACAGTAGCTGGCATATTTCTTGAATCCATTTTGAAATACGAAATCAAAACTTCAGTAAATAGACTCCATTCAAATAAATGTTAAATGTTATTTATAATAATCCATTTCTTACTGTAATATTGATATTCTAATTTGGTTGTACTTAAATTGGCGGAGCATAGACCCCAACACTATATCTGGATTTCTCCTATCCATCTTATATAGAATCCTAGATAAATTTGTTTGTAGTGTGAATTTTTTTGGCAATGGTTTATACACAAATAAGATTGCCAGCCCATCACAACCTTCCCTGATAACCTGTGTTAATTTTCCAGAAAGGGAACCACCAATACTTATATGCAAGACATCTGAGATGCAATCAGCAATGTCAGTGTACCAACGGATAATTTAAATGTTCTGCAAACAAATCTCCAAAATCCCTGCTGACTCTCAACTGCCTGCTTTGACTTTCCCACTGTGTGACAGTAGCTACTGCTCCATTTCTGCTCACCAGTATGGACGACTGCTCTTGTTTTTCCACCATTTTATGCATATCACTAGTTAGATGACAAGGCATTTGTCTATTAATCAGAATAATTCTGCTAGCCATCTCACTATCAAAAATGCTTAACTGACAGATTTGATAACTGATACAAATTTAAAGAAATCAGGTGTTGTGCACCGATTTAAAAAAAAATAATTTATTGGTAGAATTGTAGTTACTTGATCAGAGGTATAGATTTCTGCCATTTCACAAAAATCTATCAACAAGGTTTCTTAAAAAATAAAAATAATCTGTGTGACCTATTTGAAATCTGTTGAACAGATTATACAGGAATCTAGTTATATAAATTACTAGCTTTATAGAAGAAAAAATGGAGGAAGAAAACATGAAAAAATGTCACTAATTCAAGATATTTGGCCCTTGACCACACTCAATACGAATATGGAGATTGAGGCAGTGAGGTCAACTCTGAGATGGCTATCTGGGACCTCTCTTTAAAAAAAGTGCAGTCAATCCTTGTTTTGAAAGGTACAAAAGGGTTGGCTATGGCACAAGTGGATAGCGGACACAGAGGCATTAAACCTTTGGGGGCTTTTGTCATGTTGAGGGTTTGTGAGAAAGAAAGAGCTAACATCCTGGCCTTGAAGGCACCCATATTGGAGAGTATACGAACAGGTGTGACATTTTGAGGTCAATCAATTGCTGCCTCTTGGATGATCACACTGTAATCGATGAACCAAAATCAATGAACCCGTAATCCAGACTTGAATATTCAAAGCAGAAATAAGTCCAGGTTGAAATGACAGAAGTGTGTACTGCCAGGGAGCTATGCAAACCCTCACTCATTATCAGGTGCGTTGCCGGTTGGCGTTGGCAATCATGGACCTCCATCCGCTTCTATCATGTGTGCCGTTTATCAATGCTGTTGTTGATTGTCACCCATGCCATTCTCTCAAGCTGTCCAACATTTTCTCTCTCGGCCTTCCTCTGTCTCTCTTTCCAGCTATCTTTCCCATTGTTACAAAGTGCTCCAAACCGCCTCTTCTCATATCATGCCCAAAAAAGGATGACTGCCTTGTTCTCATGTTTGCAATGAGTTGTCTTCGTGTTTGTGCCTCTTTGAGTACTGTATCAGTAGTATTCCTTGCAGTCCACAGGATCTGCAGAATTCTTCTGTAAAACCACATCTATGTTGCTTCCAAAAATCTATGCGCTTGCTTGCTGATTGTCCATAATTCCCTGCCATATGTCAATACTATTTCCATGTAGCATCCAATGACTCTCCAGCGACAAGGTTTTGTTGCACAAGATTCTCGTCATGGTTCAGAAGATCGATTTTGCTCGGCCTATACTGCATTTAATTTTGTAATTGCATCTTCCATCTGATGTTATGTATGTGCCCAGATATTTAATCGTGTTAACTTGTCTCAAATATGTCTCATTCGCTTTGACCATCACTATCCACACCATTCTCCACTAGCTGAGAGAAACTGAGCACCTTTGGGTCTGCCTGAAATGCAATAACATTAATTCTTAAAATGACATTCAAATTTAGCTCACCTTGGCAAAAGGAATTATAGGAATTGATGACCTGGAAGATGGGTTGAGCAAGTCATATGCAATTTCTTGATAGATCTCCAGGTAGGATAGATACACAGATATGTGAACATCTAGTCGATTCTCAAGCTCTTGATATATCATGCTTAAAGCTCTGACGGAGAATTTGTGTATATTTGAAATGACATCATCATTTAAATGAGGTAAAAATCTAAGTGGTTTTGGTAAAACTGAAAACAAAATTACAATAAGGAGACATGGTCAGTTCAGAGTTGGTATACATTTTTAAACAATATGTAACAACTGAAGAGTCTGCGTCAGAGACAAAGATAAACTCCAAGTTCAAGCACTCCCAGAAACAGCACGGTAACAGTTGTGTAAGCTACTAAGTGCAGCTCAGATGTTTTAAGCCAAACTACAGGGAACTGGGATGCTAGTACGGGCAGGCACAATATACTGACCGAGACCATAACTCTCTTCCATGTGGCATTTCCTGGAAACAGGCTCTTTTCAAAGCAGTCTGGTTAAGGAGATGTGGATCGACGTGATCTCCATTGCAGTGAGCAACAAGCAGATGAAGCCAAGAATAGCACAACAGCTTATATGCTTCTCTAGCATTGAACAATACTGATGTGTGGATGAATCCTCTGCTATTTGGAAAGAGCAAGAACTTTACTGCATTGGGCAGTAAACCTAGTCTTCCCACTGCATTGAGTAGTAAATCTACAGTCTTCCCACTGCGGTTGGTAGTAAATCGTCTTCCCCCTGCATTGGGTATAGTCCGTCTTTTAATTCATAAACAAGGTCAGAAGCAATTTTCTACTAAATTGTATGTCAGATCCAAATGATTTGTTGCATGCAGTCTTAGAACATCCATGACGTTATGAAAACTTTTTTCTCTAGGAAATTTGATGTATTTTGAAAAATGTATTCATTAGTCTATATTAAAAGCAGCCTCAGTGAATTGGACATTGTTTTAACGTGTTTAAGATACACATACGTGCTGTTTTAAAAATAGATGTTTTGACCTTCAAATACGCTCAGCCGAATTACCGATCTTCATTAATAGGTTGGCAAAATCTTGTGATCTGTGTGGACTCACCATCAGCGTACAAAAAACAAAAGTGATGGCTTGTGGTGCAGATCCACCAGACATTGTCTTAAATGATAAAAATCTGGAAGTAGTAAATCACTTTAACTACCTCGGATCTATCATCACCGACCTTTCACTGGACATGGAGCTGCAGAAGTGATTGGTAATGGCCTCATCAGCAATTGCCAGGCTCTCACAGAGTGTGTGGAATAACATCATGCTGACTATCTCCACACAGGTTGCTATGTACAGATCCTGTGTTAATAGTACCCTGCTCTATGGCAGCGAAACATGAACTCTGTATGTCTCTCATGAAAAAAGGCTAATTGCTTTTCATATGCGCTGCCTGAGACGCATACTTGGAAATTCATGGAGTGACAGAGTGACTAACAGTGACGTGTTGGACCATGCAAAAATTGTTAGTTTAGTTACGATCCTCCGCCAACACCGCTTGTGGTGGTTTGATCTCGTGTGCAGAATGGAGGATGGGCAAATACCAAAGATATCCTATATGGAGAGCTGACCACATGCAAGCGTAAAATAGGTAGAACCTTCCAATTAATACACATTAATAGTTTGGGGTGTGGTTATTGTGGCACATAGTTGCTTTTTCAAAACGTACATTGATATCAATTTCAAAATGAGTTTGAAGTGTACATTTATAACAATGCAGAAGGTTACCGTTTTACTATAACAGTTCTTCCACAGGGAATCTAAGATAGGTCATTTATATTGCAATATTCATGATCCAGAGAAACGAAAGCAATTGATGTTTGGTCTGGATAGATCATCCTTTATCGTTAGATTGGACAGGACTCAGAATGCACTCATATCAAATAAGCAAGGACAATAAAATTTGACAATTTCAAAAGAGATTTTATAGTGGCTAAAGTCAAAGGACAAGTTGCAGAACAGAATATGACATTTAAAATGTGTGATATTCTTTTTTTTTTTTTGCGTTCGCCTTATTTCTCTAATCGCCAAGGTGGTGTGCGTTGCACTGTGGTTTTTATTTTGCGTCTGTCGGCCCAGTGTATCCGACTTCAGCATGCATTCTATGTAAGGGTCTGCTTCCTCCTGCATTTTCTAAGGGTTTGCTTGCCCGGGATAACGGCCGGTGCTGTGATGGGGATTGAACCCAGCACCGTCTGGTTGTGAGCCGCGTCACTTAACCACTAGCCCACGCCGTCCCCACTTTGGGTAGTAAATCTAGTCTTCCAATTGCACTGGACTGTATACAGTCTTCCAACTGCATTGGGCAGTGAACCTACAAAGATTATGTTATTTAATGGAAAATAACATACTTTTCAAATCAAATGGAATTAGCAGAACTCTTAGAATGAAAACATTTTCCTGTGGTGAAAGGATAGATGGTTAGGGTGTGGTAGAGATAGGTCATATGTTGAGAATTCCCTGGGCAGCAAAGAAGACTTATAACCAGGTGCTTGAAGCAACACAGACACAAAGACAGCTTATAGCAAAAATCAGGACAAGGCAGTCATCCTTTTCCCATCATGTCATGAGAAGAGGCGGGTTGAAACACACAGTGACAACTGGCAGAATCACAGGGAAGAAGGACAGAGAGAGGCACAGAGATCAAATATTAGACAACTCGAATGAGAGTCAATCAATGGCGGAACTGACAAATGACACTTGCGATAAGAAGAGGTAGAGGAGATCTATGATCACCAACCGGTATGGCACGATGATGAAAAATGGGCAGATTAAAGGGAGGAAGAAATTTACGTAACTGAGGCCACATTCTTGAAAAGAGCACAGAAATAAAATATTTTCATTCCAAGAGCTCTGATTTAAAAATTATGTTATTTCCTGTGCGAACCTGGGTATTACAGCTAATACCAATAAATGGCTGCTAGGAAGGAAACTTGTCAACATACCTTTTACAAGCTGAGACATTGTACCATGAATTCCCCAACACTTCATCACCAATAGCAGTACCTGCAATAACATCATTTTTAGTACAGACAACAGAATGAGAGCATAGAAAATATTAGAGGTTTTTACCTAGTCGACAGCCCTCTGGAGCCGTAATGTGCTGTGTTGCCCTCCACTGTGTATGTTTTGCCTGTTCCTGTTTGTCCATAGGTGAATAATGTCCCATTGTAGCCATTTAAAAAACCTAAGGGAAGAGGATACAAGAAAGTGACAGTCTTCGTGCATTGCTAAAACTAAAAGAGATTAATGGAATCAATCATCAATCAATCGGAACCTTTTCATCAGTCCTCCTGTGCAGTACAGCTCTTCAACTAATGCATGTCGAGTCATCAATGTTGACTTGTTCATATCTATTGAAGTTTTTGTGTCTTAAAGTTTCTACAGGATGGAGTAACCAGCCACCATGAACAACCCTTCTTAGAGCCTCATATGACATGCCCTGCAGGTTACAGTGTTACCATTCTCTGCTCCCCTTTCAGGTCTTGCTAATACTGGCGTGTACAATGCTTGTGGTATTTTAATTAAAAATTTGTATTGAACCTGTTAACTGTCAACGTTTCTTTGGTAGCAGGTTACAGTGGCTTTTCTTCACTCTGAGGTGTACTTGAGAAGGTGGACTAGTGACCTCCTGAGTGCAGTGTAAGCCTCCTCAGTGAGCTCACCCCTATGGGCATTACAGTGTCAATCCCCATCTTGTTTGCCAGACTGCTGAATCACTGCCTGTTTCCTGGAGCACGGACAAGGATGTGAAGTGGGGGTCTTGGTCAGTGCGTTTCACCTGATCCTGGTTACTCTTCGCTCCAGACCCTTCCACATAAAGTTCACACTCTATTATTCCTATTTCATATATCGGGGTATTGGCTTCCATTCAAACCCAGAAGACTACTCCACACGTGTCTAGTGTTCGTTCTGGTTGAATGACATTTCTTCTTCCTCTTCTTCTTCGTTTGTTCTCAATCTCCCACTACCAAACCCTGAAAGGGCTTAAGTAGCAGAATGTAGTCCAGAAAACGGAATGTGTTGTGTCGTAGTTTACAGCTTGACTGCGATATTTGCACCTTTCGGTCCAACACATCCGACTTCAAAAAGCATTTTTTGAGTACCGGGTTAGCATTCCCTCTTCGATCCCTTCTCCTTAGCCAGTCTGCCCTGCTGCAGCCTGTTATCCAGGATCACCGCGTGGAGGTGTAGAAAGGTCTTAGCAGCTCTGGTTCGCTGGCCCTGATGCTAGTAGTCAGCTATGGGTCGCTGACCACTGCAGCTCATGTGCTGCTCAGCGTCTTGATCCCGAATGACATTTGATTTCTCGTCTTCTGATCCACAAGGGTCGGACTTCATTGTTTGTGGTCTTCTTTTAGTAAGTCTGTGGTCCTTTTCTGATTTTGTACATGCAGAGCTCTTCTGGAAACTCTTAAGATCAGTTCCTTCCATTCTTCTTTATTATCTTCTTACCTCTTTTACTGTTTCTTTAGCATATCTGATTTTATCAACAGTGAACCCAGCTGTAAATGGGTGCACCTGCCCTAGTTAAGGAAGGCAAGTCAGAGAGGACAGGACCAGTCCACCTTAGTAATTCTTCTTCAACGTTAATCCTGAAAAACATGCTTGTGACCTTGTGTCAGTTTACAGCAAGGCTGCAATATCCGCGTCTTTCAGCCTGGCACATCTTATTTCAGCACTGCATTTTTAGAGCCTGGTTTTCCTTCCCTCTTCAATCCCTAATCTCGCAGCCAGGCTGCATGGTTGCAGTCAGTTTCCAGGGCAGCCACTTGGAGGCGGAATAGGGTCTTGGTCAATTATGGTTCACTGACCATGATGCAAGCAGCCAGTTCTGAGACACTGGTTGCTGTGAGCTCATTCACTGCTGCATCTTCAGCACCAGGCTTAGTACAATGAAGTCTTCAACACTTCATCCTGAATAAGCAGCGCCTGGGTTATCTTTCCGTCTTTCTCTATAGTTATTTTAAAAGTATTTATCAATCAATAAAAACTCATCTCTCCTCTCGATGAATAGGCCATTGGTCACATCTCACCAGCATACACAGTCCTAGACTACGCTTTCTACCTCTCTCCAAGTGTAACCATTTAATCATAGCTCCCTCTCACATTCTCTTCTCCATGTATTTTTAGGTCTACCTCTCTTTCTCTTCCTTTGAGGAATCCATGTGAGAGCCTGCCTGGCTATGTTGGATGGTGCCTTTCTCAGCATATTTCCTATCCAACCACATTTTCTTATCTTCTCTTTTTCTTCTTCTTCGTTCATTCTCAATCTCTCGTTACCAAGCTCTGAACAGGGCTTTGCAAGCAGCTCGATGTAGTCCGGAGAACGGAATGCGTTGTGTCGCTAGTTTACAGCTTGACTGCGATATTTGCACCTTTCGGTACAACACATTCATCTTCAGCAGTTTCTTCGCTTTATTTGTTATTCCAGCCATTGTTGTTGGCTCCTTTCTCACAGATCTTCATTTCTCATCATGTCCGGCCACTGCATGTCCATTATTCTTAGTAGGCATTTGTTAACTAGAGTCTCTGTTGTATTGAGTTGGTCGTTCTCCATGTTTTGGCTCCATACAGCTGCACCAGCTTGACACTGGCTTTGAATATTCTAACTTTTGTGTAAATTTTGATTTATGTAGATCTCCATATGTTGTTTAGTGCCAGAAATGTCAATCTTGCCTTTCCACTTCTAGACTTTACACCTGCATCTGTAATCCCTGCTGTGTCAATTGTGCTGCTTAAATAAGTCAAGACATCCACCTCTTCCAATTGTTCTCCATCCAGCATGATTTGTTCTTTGTTAACATATTTGATAACAAGTAAGATGGCCGTGCGTGAATGGCTGTGCTCTCGACTCGCTCCAATGTTTATGTCGTTTTCTGATGTTTGCTGGTTCCTGTTCGGATTATAATTCGCAACTTCTTCACCAGGTGATATCACGGCCTTTATTCTGTGGAATTGATGTGCTTTCAATCTGTTACCCTGTTTGTTATGCTATATTTCACTGCATTTTATGCCTAGCTTAAACCATGGGAAACCAGTCCTAAATGACGTTCAACATTTCGCTTAACTGTACCCAGAATTCAGCCCAGGTTATTAGCACTCAAGAACCTCCCTGCTCTGACTAAAGCCGCCTTCCTCCTGCCCCCCCCCCCTTCTTACCGGAGTTTACACAATACCTCTCCCAACCTCATATTCTCAGCACAGCAAGGGTCACTCTGACTGAACGTGGACACAATTCAGAGGTCTTGTGGACGAAACACACACAAAAACAGGGAGTCAGACATGGACGGACACAGAAAGCCTGACACAAACAATGAAAAAAAACACTCTCCTCGCAGCCCCAATCCCGAGGCAACGGAATACTCGGCTCCACCTGAAGAGTCTGTGGGGATTTCGATAGACAGGCTGCGCATGAACATAGCCTCAGCAGTTGGACATGGTAGTGGTCGATAGACGCAACGGGCCTTTGACGACTAAGCAAACATTATTATTACATATTTTAAAATCATGCTGTAGTATAATAACTTTGTTCTCACTTCTTTCATCATGATGTGAGTGAACAAGTTAGGCTGTAGTTTCCTTATTGTGATCAGATTTGTATTAATCATATGTTAGTATCTTCTTCTTCTACATTCATCCTGAACATGACATTTTGTTAGGTTGTGCCATAGTTTACTGCGACTTTCGGCCAGACACATCCTTCTTCTTTTTCGTACGCTGTCAGACGTCAACTTGAATTTGTTCGAAGAAAGCAGATGTCCTCCTGAGGCTGTCAACACTGCCATAGAGCTTGTCTAGTGTTGCCACTGGTGATGGTCACACGTGCTTTCTCTGGTCCTCGTATGTCGGGCAATTTTGCAGCAGATGTTCAGCGGTCATTTTCCCTGTACCACAGGTGCATTCGTCAGTGCCACCTATCTTCAGTTTATTGAATAGTTGGTACCTCAGTCTGTTGTGGCCTGTGTGGAGTCTGAAGACCATGACATGCTCTCTTCTGTTCAACTGGTAATAGGCATCATTTTTTGTCTAGCCAGTATGTTCTGTTTCTCATTTGGCCATGTATCTGGCCCTAATAAACCTTTTGGACTCTTTGTAGGTCACACTAGAATCTGGTTTGGTAGTCTTGCACCTTCTTTTGCCAGTCTGTCTGCCTCCTCGTTGCCTTGGATGTTACAGTGGGATGGAACCCACTGTACCACTACTCTTTTTGGTGCGGACTGCTGGCATAGTTGACAGAGTACTGTTCTTAAATCAATAAATCCTGGTATTCAAATAGGAAGGTGTATGTCTGCTGTTTAGCCAAAGGCAATCAATAATAGGTTGATTAGCAATTTTACTTACTGCGGTCTGGAGGTAGGTGTCAAAAATTGAGTAGAAATTTTATGATTTTTCGAAATTTTTGCCCAGAAAGGGGCTATCAGCCTGGTCTTTTTTATTTCCAACTGTCAAGAGTCCATTTATGTGCACAACATGAACATGGGACCTCTGAGTTTATAGTCCATCTTTGATAGCTCTAGGCACTTAATCTGACCTCCCTTCGAATCAGAGGTCACTTAAAGCTTGCGGGTTTCATACACCCACTGTTTCGTACTTGCGTACATACAGTAAGGCATATCTTTGTTAATTCTGAATGTGGTGTTTAACAAGCTAAGAAATGATAACTTCTCTGATGCTCTGAGCAGCTGGTGGTAATGTGTTAACCTTCTAGTTTCCACATTTTTTGTTTACATCACAAAGATTTAGACATACCTATTTTTGGGTACACCAGTTGTCTTGTAAATTCATGAAATTGCCACAAAGCACTGGTAGTGTTCCTAACCATATCGGCATATCTTTTTAGTTTCCACTACAAACGTATTTATAACATCTATATAAACAAACTAAACAGACCCACCTCAGAAAAATCAGTTGCAGCAACTAGTAACCTCATCACAATCAATAATGGAATAACCTTCTGGATTTCCATGTGAAACAGAAAAAAAAATTAAAGTGTTTAAAGTTAATCTAGCTATCTTGTTGGTTTCAAGACGGGAAGAAGTGGTCTCATTTTCGATTCAGCCGTTTCTATAGCATAGTTCGGTGTTCACAACGAATACATCGGTGAGTATTCAGGGAATCTGAGTGAAAGTTTGTTAGAACAACTGAAAGGTGGTCAGTAATACCCTTAGATTGACGGAGATGTTGATCTGTTTATGACAAAATCTCCAAATCTTTTGTTGACTCTTTCCTCTTAGTAAAAAAGTAAGATCTCATTATCACGCATGTGGCATATTGCAGATCTGGTTGTTGAGCCTTTATTTTTCTTGACCTGGTACATGTGGTCAACATCATATACTTTGCCAGATTATTCTGGTACCTAATTTTTTAGGCTGGGTGGACCCCAGGAGCTTTTTGGTACCAGAAAAATTCAGCACTGACTGGGGACCAAACCCTGATCGCTTGACTGGAAAACCAGTGCACTAACCAATGCGCTACCTTGGCTCTCGAGATTCACACTTGATCATCACATATTGAATCAGTCGCATGGTTATGAGGCAATGTTTTCATGTATGTGAGGTTGCCAATCTTACCACAATCTTCCATTGTCAAGCAACTCTCCGGAAGGAAACTAGTGCAACTTACCAATGAGACAGCTTAGAAACACTTTGCAGTGTTTGCTGACTAATGGAGAATCTCTCGATCTCCCCTAGGGCAATTTTACACAAGAAACTCACCTTGTATTATCTCTTTAGCAGAAACATCAAAGACATCTTCTTGAGTTGCATTTGGTTTGAAGACCTCAGTAAATACTACTTCATAGCTCAGGCTACTGCGGAAAGACTGATGAGAGTCTATGCTAAGAATGTCCTTGCACTCTGGGATGTGGATCTTCAGCATGTTCTTATTAATCTCATAACCGGCGTATGCTTTTTTGGAGGGCTTTAGACGTGCATATGTTCTTATATGTGCCATAGTAATAGAAGATGGAAGAGAAAAGTACTGCCCTGCCTGCTCTCACCAGTGACATAGGTATTTTCTAACCCCTGATTCCATAAATGACACAGCAATGGCCTGTACAGATTGAAATAACAAACAAATGTTTTACAATATTAATTAAATGATGAACAATAATATGTGGTATAAAATTTTAAGCCATATTTTTGTTGTTTTAAACATAAAACTGGTTTAGTTCTGTTCTGAATCGATATCATTGCACTCTGGGCAGACCTATAGGTGTTCAATCCCTCTCAGTAAATGGCAAATAGAGCAAATAGTGATGGCTCTTGTAGCTTACTGGATGCACACTCATGTTCCATCCTCTTAGACATAGCTTTCTGCTGGACCCACGTATGATTTCAAACTTTGAAATTTTACCATTGCTGGTTCATCGATTGCAGTATCTTCCTCCAAGGGGCAACCGTTTATTTCACCTCTATCCAATGCCAATATGCCCACTGCAGATACCACTGAGATGAGAATGTCAGCTCTATCAGTCCCCCAAATCTCAGCATGGCCAGTAGATCCATGCAAGATCCCGAAGGTTTGACGTCTCTATGTCTACTATCCATTCATGCATAGCCAGCCCTTCTGTGCCCTCCGAAGCAAGGATTGAGAGTCCGAGATGATTACGGTACTCATTAATGAGGTCTCAGATAGCCAACTCAGAGCTGAAGTCACAGTCCCGATTTCCATTCTCATCCTAGAGGTTGTTGAAAATGAGTCCTTTTTCTTCTTCCTCTTCTTCGTCTTCCATGTTCATACTGAAAAAAACATTTGTGACATTGTGATGTGGTTTACAGCTAGGCAGTGATATCTGCGCCCTTTCGGTCATGACACATCCGATTTCAGTATGGTATTGTTGGAACCAGATTTTCCTTTTCTTTTCAATCCCTCATCTCTTAGCTAGACTGCATGGTTGTAGTCTGTTTCCTGGGCCACTATTTGGAGACAGAATACGGTCTTGGTCAGTTATGGGCTACTGACACTGCTGTAAACCTTTGTCGCTGCCTGCTATCAGTTTACTGACGGCTGCATCTTCGCCCCCCATTTAGATGCCCAAACTGCAATCAGCAGAAGTCCCCAGACTGCATGCATGAGTTTGGAACCAAACTTATGTTGAGCTAAGAGGTTCATCTGAGATGAATGGTTGCAAGAATGTACAAGAACTAAGCCATAAGAAACAAAGGATAAATACACTTGGTCCTCTGTTAACACTCATATAATTGTTACCGGGGCCTGAATAGAGAGCACATAATAGTACCACTGTAACATGTCATAATAGAAAGGAGGGTTTGGCATGGGACTGGCTACTCCATCCTGTAGAAACTAAGCATACAAAAATCAAAATATATAGGCAGGTCAACTTTTGATGACTTGGCATGTATTTGTTATAGTCCTATGCTTCATGGGGAGCTGAAAAGGTTTTGATTGATTCATTGATAACTAACAGTCCTGTAGCTGAAAATGACATAAATTGATAAAAGATTGGTTAAACTTTACAGAACAACTTTCTGTCATCTGCTGAAAGATAAAGGAGAAAGAGCCGCTATAAGTGTACCGAGAGTTTATTGATGTCAAGATGTTGAAATTTAGGTATTTTTGTTACATTTCAGCGAGGCACAGCCCTTTAATCCACAGGCTGAGTCCTTTCAGTTATACCAGTGTGTGTTTACCATCTTGATCGTGGGGCAGCCGACCTGTGATTAGCCCTGATGAGGGCCGAATTATTTATGTTTGGTTGATTTGTTGTAGTTGCTAGCGCCACTCACACTCGAGTTAGGTACTGTTGATGGTTTCCCTGGTAGACAGGTTACAATAGCTCTCCTCATATCCCAAGAAGTACTTGAGAAGGTAGACCAGGGTTCTCCTGGCTGCGTTGAAATGCATGGTTTCTCGTAAGCTCATCACTATGGGGATTGCAGTGCTGATCGCGTCCTTGGTAGTGAGACTGCAATGAAACAACCTATTTCCAAGGAGAACTCTTAGGAAGTGTGGTTGGGGGTCTTGACCAGTATGTTTCACCTGACCCTGACAAGTATATTCTGATCAGTACGTTTCACCTGACCCTGACCAACATAGTCTGCTCAGAATGTTTTACTTGTCCCTGACTAACATAGTCTAATCAGTGTTTCACCTGTCCCCGACTAACATAGTCTAATCAGTGTTTCATCTGACCCTAACTAACATAGTCTGATCAGTACGTTTCACCTGACCCTAACTAACATAGTCTGCTCAGAATGTTTTACCTGTCCCTGAATAACATAGTTTGCTCAGTATGTTTCATCTGACCATGACTAACATAGTCTGCTCAGTATGTTTCACCTGACCCTGAATGACATAGTCTGATCAGTATGTTTCACCTGACCCTGACTAACATGGTCTGATCATTATGTTTTATCTGACCCTCACTAACATAGTCTGATCAGTATGTTTCACCTGACACTAACCAACATAGTCTGATCAGTATGTTTCACTTGACCCTAGCTAACATAGTCTGATCAGTATGTTTCGCTTGACTGGACAATAGTCTCCTCTCACCATCTAGTTCTGCTTAAGATAATATAACGTAACAACAATGTAACAACCTGAAATCAGCACAATTTGCACCATCCCTCCTACAGTGTTGATCTTGATCCAAGAATTTGTCTCTCTCCAGACCACTTAAGAAGTACCTGAATGACAGGCATTTCACTCACCAATGACCATTTGAGGAATGTGGTCTGAAGAAGGATCCTGACCTATCCCTGGAAATCTGTAAGCATAATGCAACAAAATTACGTCAGCAGGAAAGGCAGTTGGGCATGAGCAACAATTATATGCAGGCAATTACATTCCAGTGTCCCTATTCAAGTTTTTCATGCATCGTGATACACTAGCTTGGAGTCTCTTTAGTGACTTCCATGTTGCATCAGGCAAGTGGTGTCCAGGCGCAGGTTTCTCCTGCAGCTTGATCCAGAAGATCTGCATTAGTTCCTTCTATTTTAATTGATGCGAGATTTTCAGGGACTAGTCTGTAGGGGCTGTGCTGACTAAGAAACTTTGTCTAGATTTCACTGCACCTGGTGTCCAAACATAGGGTGCCTTGCGTCATTTGCCTGTTTTTCTCTTTCAATTTCTGATGAGTCACTTCTTCATGTCAGGTGGTGCTACGCTGATTATAGGGTATATTTCTTCACCTGGAGTGAGTAACCTCATAATATTGAACAGTTACTGCAAAACTGCAACTGCTCTAATGCAGGATTCTTGCAAAAGGGTCAGCTATGCTTCACCTGTAGCAATAAATGAATCAATCAATCTTAAGCTCTACTCATTAGACTTACCAGCTGCTCTGGTCTCCCCTTATATCTTTTCTCACATGCTCCTTGTCCTCCCAAGCCATCTATTTCCCCCACCAACATGCCTGATTATATTATTAACACTGAACTCATTCACTCCCAAATATTTTGGACCTTGAGACACAATTTTTTTTCTTTTGTAAAACTTAAATACAGCATCACTTAGTTGTGATCTGTTTATCTTCAATAAAAATTCCCTGAAATAACACATATTTTTTGCCAAACTGTTCACAATTGCAGCCAGAATTCAATGCTATACACATATTTTGCAAATGGAGGTGAACATTTGTGTATGATGGATTATAGTTGCATAATCGTTTTTATTTTTTATAATTATGAAACGAATTGTTCCCCTCATCAGCACATTATTCAGCTCTAAAACAATACATAAATAACGTAATGACTTTCTATTGACTGTAATTCACAAGGGACGATGATCTGAAAGTTACACCTAATTTGGTGTAATTGTTTTCACAGTATTTATATTTTACTGAAGGCCCGTGAAGTTGAAAACGTGCTAAAAATAAAAGCACCAATCACCATTAGCGTGAGTGTTCACAATTTATGCACACCCAGAAAGAACGTTCCCGCTGTTTTAAATATATATTGTATACACATTTATATTATACACACTAGTATGGCTGGGGAGGATCTTGAACCTTCACTGAATTTGTGAATTGTTACTACCATTGTTTGAGACAAAAGAGGGCACCGCTACCCTCATCAGTAGATTAAGTTTCACTTTCAATTTCATTGCTCGAATTAGAACTAAGACTAGATCAAGAAATTGAAATATCGCTATCAGAATGATCGATAACTTCATTATCCCTACCATTAGCAATAATATAATCTGACTATTACCAAGGTTGTACTGTAAAAACTCATTCTGGTCTGACTGAAAGGGCATGGGCTAGATTCAAGGCTGCCCTTCGAAAAATAAATGTTATTTCCAAGAACAAAAATAAACATTTTCTCAACGAATCACACACTAACTATTCCGGAAATGAAAAGTACAAAGTCTAAACTTCCGACAATAACCAAAATTAAACATTTAGGAGAACTAGGAATGGGAAATGTGATTTTGTAAACACAGTTGCAAAAGCTGATATATCAGCTCCTGAGTTTTCTTGAAAAATCCGGAAGCCCATGTATTGGCTCTTGGGAGTGAATGGGTTAATTCTAAGGATGTGTCTCATAATCTAATATTCTCAAATTCCAGCTGCACTAGCCATTGCATCTTTCTACACCACAAATCTGGGCAGGAGCTAGGTACTATCAAAATCATCCACACTCCATCATTGTCTTGATCAAGCAGAACAAGTGATCCTGTTCCGCTTGAGAATGGGACATAACAGATTGAATGAAAGCTTACGTGGCCATCACCAGTGGCAACACTAGACAAGCTCTATGGCAGTGTCGACAGCCTCAGGATGACAGCTGCTTTCTTCGAACAAATACAAGTTGACATCTGACAGAGTACGAAGAAAAAAGAATGAAAGCTTACACTGGTTACAATTTACTTCATCACCTATGTGATTGTGTGGACAAGCAACACAGCTAAACATATCCTGAAATACATATGTTTATCTAATTGCGTACTGAGCACTGGCCCACAGAGACGAACCTCCACACAAAGCTGTTTGGGAGTCTTGAAGACACTCTCCATCACAGCAACCTTAGCTGTGATCTCTGATAACAATACTTCCATTTCTTTGTCTAGTATTAGTTCTTGGTCTAGCAATGAATGCAAATCTGCATCTTTTCTTTAAAGCAATGGTAGTAATAGTAAATTATCTTGACTTGATGTTTCCATTCAAACGTTCAGATTCTCCACAGTGATGGGTGTGTATACGTTTTGAATGCAGCAGAAACAATAAGAACAATATTTCTGGAAGTAAGGGGTATTGTATAGACAAATGTCGCAGGAGGCTTTTATTTTTTAGCCCCTTTTCAACTTCACCTGCTTTCAGTAAAATATGGATATTGCGAAAACTACTGCACCTAATTTGGTGAAACTTTTAGAACATCCCTCCGTGTTGATTACCTTAATTGAAAAGCCATTACTTTATTTGTATATTGGTTTAGAGGTAAATAAGTTATTGGTGAGTAAATAAAATGTAATTCCTAATTTAGGTTCATAACAAAAGCTTATGTAACTATAATCCCTCTAACACAAATGTTAGTCCCCACATGTTAAATGTATATATTCCACTGCCTTGTGCATTCAATCCTGAAAAGTGTGGCATTTCAGAGAACCGTAATTTAACGTCTTTATACTGGTTTAGACGACTCTACAGAGTCTGTATACAACCAGTTTTTTTAAGGGTGGCTTAACTGATGTGCAAATCCATCTTAATAGACTCAAAACACTAGAGCTAAGTAGACCCACAGTACTGAAGATAAACAGGTTACCACTAAGTGATGCTTTGCTTGAGTGTTACTTAAGAACAAAAATATACGTCCATAATATAGAATAAGGCTCGCCCTAACAACTAATCATTATTATTGTACTGCATGCATCATATGCAGTTTCCCTTATAGTCACACAAAACATCATCAATCAAACGCAATTATTTATTGTCCAGTGTTAGGCCCTTCATCCAACTATACAAAACCATGTATCAATTATGTTGAAAAGAAGTTGAATACATGCATACTGATACTTACTATGACACTACACTGTGACAAAGAACACGACACCGAACATTAGATATTGCAGAAAGTGGAGACTGATAAAAAAAAAACACCGTTAGTTGAGAAACGCATCAGACATGCTAGACTGGGACCCAAGGGGTCAAACAAAAGAAAGGAAAAGTAAAATATGGGAAAAGCAAGAGAAAGGGGAAAACAAAAATTGCCGGGCGAAGAACGGTAGGAGTCCAGGGCAGCTTCCGGTTACAGATTTGTGTTCCAATGGAAACAAGAGTAACAGCCGAGTCAAGTAAATAAAGCATATTGATCATATAAATTCCCTGCGTGATATTATTCTTATTACTGTCAAATTATTTTATATTCTTTTCTAGAGCTCACATACCTTTAGCAACTACCGCTGACTTCTAACATTAAAATCGTCGAGCATCCTAGACTTTGAATCATGGGTTGTTTATGTACGCCATATTGTTTCTATCAATCCCATGATCCCAAAAAGCAATAATCACATGTCCGAAAACTAACGAAAATACATTGGGTAATGCAAATCTGTGGGATAGAACACGACACAGCCAATACAGCAGGAAATTAGGAACGGTAGTGAGGGTGGAAAGGACGCACTCTCAAAAAGAAACTGTATAGCATTATCAGACATGCACTGGACTGGAACCCACAGGAAAAGAGACGAACGGGAAGGAAGACCAAGGAAAACATGGCGACAAACGGCTGAGGAGAAAGTCAGTTCAATCTGTCTCGTGTGTAGAACTCATGAAGACGGGTGATTTCTTATATAACGTTACCCAATTGACATTCCTTTACTCCCCACCCCCTTTTTTCACGTTACTTAAAAATACCGGGCCTCAAACGTGACGGTACAAATACTTGTGAGGATACTTGCGGTGCTGTTGTTTGTGCATCGTTTCAAGCGAGAACCACATTGTCATATGTCAATCCTGAAGTGAGTTCGTAGATGGCGGATCAAACCAATCCGAGCCCGAAAACGTCTGTCACACTGATGGCAGAGAAATAGTATGGCTGTCAGACGGAGGAAACTCGTCTCTTGCCTTTCGTGTCGCTCGTCTCCGTGCAGCTTCCTCGATTCTTGTCTGCTCCATATGCGCCGTGCCAGCAGATATTTTACTACGACAGACAGCGCGAACAGCCGCTATGTTCTTCAAATTATTGGGGTCAATGTCGCAGTTCTTCAGTGAGGCTTTCAGAGTGTCTTTGTAACGTTTTATTTGGCCACCGCTAGCTCGCTTGCCTGACTCAAGCTCGCCATAGAATATTTCTTTGTTAGCCGCTCATCTGACATGCGGACAACATGGACATTAGAATATAGATTTCGTTCGAAGTTGAAAAGACAAAAGCTATCCTGCAGTCAGAGAGATTATCCTTTTCGGATATGAATCAGAAAGAGGACGACTGAAGTCAGTGAAAAGCTTTCTGAAAACTGTGCATACCTCGGAACATAACCACGAGAGAAACCGCACCGAAATCTGGAATCAAAAGTAAGGTACAGATTGGATAGAGGATAAAGAAGAATTTATCACATGGCATACTGTGTTATACACTATGGGGGCAGCTCTAAACAGATTAAGAAAGGGCGTGTTCAGGCCTGGTTGAACCTGAAAAAAATTTGGTTATGCGGACGAAGATGTCTGCGAATGTGGGACCACCAAAGACCCTGGTCATCTGTCATATAATACAAGAACTCTGTACAATGGACGATCTGGAGGTTGTAAAAGGAACAGCATCCTTGGGGACAGGTTCAGTTCATCCCGTAACCCATCAGGTCGTTGGGGCAAACATGAAAATCCCACGCCAGCTCTCTCTGTCTGTCGCCGCCTGACGTATCTCACCGGGACGAAGGCCTGACCACTCAGTGATGTTGTCCACCCATCTCTTCCTTGGACGTCCTCGCCCTCTCTGTCCCGGTACGGATCCAAAGAATATCGAGTTGGGAATTCCGTTGGACCTCGCGACGTGCCCGCACCAGGCCATCTTTCGTCTTTTGATAGTTGTGAACAGATCTTCAAAAGGACCAATAGCGTCTTCAACTCTCTGACGGATGTCTACGTTCGTGACACGATCCTTATATGTAACATTTAGGAGTTTTCTATAGCACCGCATTTCCATTGCACGTATTCTGCCCTGGATATCTGCTGTAATGGTCCAGGTCTCGCAGGCATACAGAAATATTGACAGCACCAAAGAGCGCAGTAGTCTGACATTTATGCCGAGGGCCAGGCGCTTGTCTCGCCAAATAGGTTGCAGCCTAGTCAGCGCCGCTGTTGTTTGTGCTATTCTTGCAATTACCTCTGGCTTCGAACCATCTTCGCTGATCAACGATCCAAGATATTTGAAACGTTTCACCACCTCAAGTACCTGCCCATTTGCCTCTATGACAGATTGAAACCCTGCAACGTTATTGGTCATGAGCTTTGTTTTATCAGCATTTATTTCCATACCAAAACTCAGGGCCGTTCTATCCAATCTACCAATCAACTCCTGGAGTTCCCTTTCTGTGCCTGCCAATACATCAATATCATCATCAAAGCGGAAGTTTGTGATAAGCCTGTCACCTATTTTAACCGTGCCAACATGTCATTTTAAGGTCGTCTCCATTATTCTCTCCAAGAAGATATTGAAGAGTGTTGGGGAGAGTATACAACCCTGTCTCACTCCCACCGTCGTACGGAACCAATCGCCGCGCGTTCCCTCTACTGAGACAGCGCTGGTCACCTGCTGATAAAGGTTTGCAATTACCCTCACAATATCACTGTTGAACTTATAATGCCTCATTGTTGACCATAGCGTCGCATGCCACACTCTGTCAAACGCCTTTCGAAAGTCAATGAAGGCATGGTAGAGTGGTTGATGATACTCTGAGTACTTCTCATTCAGTAGACGAAGATTAAATATCTGCTCGATGGTACTCCTTCCCACTTGTTCTTCGGCAATGATACTCTCCGCCTGAGGATTCAGTCTGTTAAGTAATATCCTCAAGAGAACTTTACTTGGATGACTTATCAGACTGATTGTTCGATAGTTCTGACACACATTTAGGTTTCCCGATTTAGGCAGTGGTATAATGACTGATTTTGTCCAGCAGGTGGGCCACACTCCTGTCTGCCAAATTCTATTGCAGATGTAAGTCAGGGTAGTAATTGTCGCCTCACCTCCCACTTGCAGGAGCTCTGCTGGAATAGTATCCACACCGACAGCCTTCCCTCTCTTCAGCATTTTTACGGATTCATATACTTCTTCCCTTGTTATCGTTTGATTTTCCTCTATCAGACTCACTTCAGGAGACATTGCAATTCTTGGGTCACCTCGATCTTCATGCTTATATATATATACAGGTTACTGATCGTAAAATATGTGAGGTTGCCGAACATGGAACGTAAGTGAGTAAGCAAACGCGCCGATTCCAGTCTCCTACATAGCAAAACCATTTCCTTTTGAAGGTATTGCCATGCAAGCCATTTCATCATGGCAGATGTTTCTTTTCTTTTCGCTTGTTTTCTTTTCTTTTGTTTTCGTCAGGTTAGGCAGATGTTTAGGATTTTATAAGCACATGACCTACGTCTCAAGAGTCCCAGTTTATATTTCTGCTACCAAAAAGACGTTACAATAGTGATAAGTTCGTAGAAACGAATATATATTTAAACAGGTTCTATAAATGTTATGTTTACTCATCACTACTTTATGACACATAAACATGGTCACTGAATAACAAGATGGAAAATGGTATTGAAGTATGTGGGTATAAAGAAGATCGGGTTGCATTTATTGGAAAGAGAAGAAAACAAATGTGGAGGTATTTAAAAAAAATAATTGGGGGTGTAAAGGGAAATAATAACCGAAATCTTGATTAAATCATGGCCAGACAGTTAAGTTATTTTGGTCATATAACTTGAAAGACCATACTAGAGGGTAAGGTAGAAGGCAGTCATTCAAGAGGCAGACAACGTTTTAAGTGGGCGAATAACATCAGGAGATGGACTGGAACAAGCCTGTAAGATTTCACCATTACGGCGAGAGTACACTGGCGATCTTTGCAGCCGACCTTCGATGCGGAGATGGCACTTGAACTGAACTGAATACATTTTTGTGTAACGGAACAACACAAACTTGCTACGCCCCGATTAAATTGTTTTAGATACTAAGACCCAGATCGTGCTGCCTGTTC
The DNA here is from genome assembly GCA_036924085.1 of Ariolimax columbianus. Classification (NCBI taxonomy): domain Eukaryota; kingdom Metazoa; phylum Mollusca; class Gastropoda; order Stylommatophora; family Arionidae; genus Ariolimax; species Ariolimax columbianus. The sequence continues at coordinate 58,111,090 of JAVGWX010000004.1, forward strand.
CTTCATGTTTCGTTATTATTTAGCAGGGGATCTCGCCAAAAAGATCCCAACAGCAGCTTATAAATTGGTGGATATAACAATAGAAGACTACACGAGAACGTTAGACAATAGCCTTCAGATGATTCAGACGTTAACCGTAATATATCAAAGTGACCGGCGAACATCTGAGGAGAATCTTCAGAGGACAATGATGCACTGGCACGATGGACAGAGTACTGTTCCGAGTTATACACCTATGAGGGATGGGACCAGCCGGGGCAAACAATCTCTTCAACACCAATAACAATGGAGGATAACACCGATAACAAAAAGATAAAGGCATTGAGAATAGGGGAGGCTGTCGGTGTGAACAATATACCAGCAAAGCTCTTACAGGCAGGTGGGGAGGTAGTGGTGGAAGGCCTGACACACATCTGCAACAAAGTATGGGCGACGGGAAACTGGCTAGACTTATGGACAAAATCGATGGTTATACCGTTACATAAGTCTGCAAAACGCAAAGCTGTGCCAAAATTACAGAACGGTTAGTCTCATATGCCAGCCTAGCAAGATCATGCTTAGAATAATCCTCGACAGATTGAGACCCCAAGAGGAGTTTAAACACCTGAAGACTAACATATACAGTTTAAACACCTGAAGACTGCCATGCACAGTTTAAACACATGAAAACTAATGTGCACAGTTTAAACACATGAAGACTAATGTGTACAGTTTAAACACATGAAGACTAATGTGTACAGTTTAAACACACGAAGACTAATGTGCACAGCTTAAACACATGGAAACTAATGTGCACAGTTTAAACACATGAAAACTAATGTGCACAGTTTAAACACATGAAGACTAATGTGCACAGATTAAACAACTGAAGATTAATGTGCATAGCTTAACTCATTCTATCCTAAATCTTTTGACTTCGGAGCACATTTCCTTTTGAAATGTAAAACTCTGTTGGAAGTTGTTGAGTGCCCATAATGAGTAGGTTACTCTTTTGTGCACCCTGAAAAGGACGTTAAGTGGATGGTTGTAGTAGCTTTCCTCACATCCTGGGCATGCTGATGAAGGTGGACCATGGTCCTCCAGGCGGTTGTGGTATGTTTGGCTTTATCTGTGTGATGCTCACTACTATAGGGATCACATCGATCCACATCTCGCCAGCTAGGCTGCCTTGAAAACAGCCTGTTTTCAGCGAATGCTACATGGAAGAGAGATTGTGGTCTTGCTTAGTGTATTGTGCCTAACCCTGACGCAACGTCCTGGTCAGCGTCTCAGTTCCCCCTGTTGGAAGTATAAGTACATTTATAAATTCAGGAAAAGTTGTTATTGAGAAACTTTCAAATAGTAAGTTGAGTAATAGTTCAAGCCAATGTATCAGCTCTGCAGCATTGTGAGAAAGTTAGAAAGCCAGTACATCTGCTCTATGGAGTGAACCAGTTATACAACTGAAGACCGTTGTGTAGTCCATTAATAGAATCATCTTACACTGCACGATTTAGACTCATTTACTTATCCTGAAAGTGCCACATATAGGGTGGGAGGTACAGAACATGATATAAAAAAAATCAAAATGATAGAAAAGGAAAGGGACCTAGGGGTTATAATAGATCATACAGGTAAAGTCAGTGAGCAAGTGCAGGTAGCATTGAAAAAGGCAGTTAGTTAGTTAGTTGCCCATCGCAAGCGAAGATGGCGACAGCGTCACACATGTTTATTCAGATGTGACTGTACAGTTCGATTTGAGTGTGACAAACTCTACCGCACGTAGGGCACACTTGAACAGCATTTTTGGTTGGGCAGTCTTGCATTCTTTCCTTTCGTGCAGCTTGCTTTTCCTGCGTCTACGTGATGGTCCTCTGCTCAGTGGTGCAAGCACCATGTGTGACGGCAGTGCACCAGGCTGAGCGGTTCAGAGCAAGCAGCTCCCAGTCAGCAATATCACTGGAGAAACTTTTCAAAGAAACTTTTAGAATCTCTTTGTATCGTTTCTTTTGTTTTCCCTGCGAGTGATGTCCTGTCTTAATCTCACAGTGCAACAGTTGTTTAGGGAGATGTTCACCTGACATGCAAACATGCCCTGTCCATCTTATCTGGGCTCTCTGTAGCAGCATATGGATGTCAGAGAGTCTAGCCCTGCAGAGGACTTCAGAGTTGGGCACTCTCCCCAGCCAACCAATCCTGAGTAGTCTGCGGAGACAGTTTACATGGAAATGATTAAGTTTTCTGATATGCATGTTATAGACTGTCCATGTTTCGCATGCATACAAAAGGGTGGTTAGCACAACAGCACGATACACACTAATCTTGGTGGCAACACTGATCCCTGAAAAAGGCAAAGGCAATGTTAGGTATCTTCTTCTTCTTCGTACGCAGTCAGACAGTAACCAAATGTTAGGTATGATAAAAGGAAATATTAAACATAGGAGCAAGGAAGTTATTGTCAAACTGTATAAAGTATTAGTTAGACCTATCTTGGAGTACTGTGTACAGGTGTGGAGTCCTTATCATAAAGGGGATATAAACATGCTGGAAAGGATACAAAGATGAGCAACAAAGCTGATAGTGGGATTCCAGTTATGAGCAACGAGGTGAGTTAATACTGGTTTACAAGATAATCAAAGCAAAGGATAAATTAGACTTTAACAAGTTTTTTTCAAAATACAACCACCTACAAGAACAAGAGGGCATAGCTTCAGATTAACTAAAGAAAGGTCCAGATTTAGATATTAGGAAATATTTTTATAGTCAGAGAGTGGTGAATGCTTGCAATGCATTGCCATAAGAAGTAGTGGAGGCAAGGACAATTAATGCAATTAAGAATAGATTGGATGCACATAGCTTTTAGAGCAAGGACATGTAAATGACTCTGGTTGTTTACAGACTCTTCTAAACCAGTATAAAGACATTAAGTTGAGTTAAACTAATAATGCAGAAGGTAAGAGGCCTCTTCTTTGCATTACCAAATGTTTTGACGACCAAAGAAGTCTGACACAAAGATCAGGATTTTCAACTCAAGTGATAAGGCAGTACTCCTGTATGGATCTTAGTATTTGTGGTCGACAATGACACTAGTATAGATGGTAAAGAGAAAGGTCAGTCCCATGGCAGCAATTGCCGTTGAGGATGAAGATAACTCTTCATGGACTTAGCCATAGTCTATGTGAGGTGGGGTGGCCTGTTCCCTTTCTTGCTGTTTATAACTTCCCCAACTCATATGTTTGGTGCCCATTTACAGTTGAGTTGACTTGAGGAGCGGTGGTGTCAGGAACGAACCACGCCCTGATTTTTTTTATCTGTCTGACCATGATTTAAAACCCTGGTGTGCTGTAATCCCAGCCTTTTAGCAAGCCAGCTCACTGTCGACTACACTACATGTGCTACAGATGGCACAGCACACATTCATAAACAGATATGCAGAATATTCGGGTTGAAATGGTATGATATGGTTGCTAACGTGGACCTATGACAGATAACTTGGTAGCTGACGGTCGATAAAGAGAAGACATTGGTGATGGATAGGGCATACTTTACGTAAGAGAATAATAATATTGCAAGACAGTCGCTGTTCTGGAATTTAAAAAGTAAGAGGCACAGAGGCCGTTCAAGACATACATGGCGAAGAGAGCTTGAGAAAACCATTAGGGAGGTGGAACAGACATGGCAGATGTTAGAGATGAGAGCGAAAGACCGACAGACTAGGTGTGTGTTAGTCAAAGATCTATGCTCCGCAGGGGGTAACAGGATTTTGATTGATCGATTGTTTATGAGGAGCATGTGGCCGGATGGTTTTGATATCTGCCTGCTGATAAGGAGTATAGCAATCAAATCTCCAGTAAGGAATATGTTATTTTTCTGTTGGGGGTAAAATAAACAAACAGCCAGCACACATTTTGCGGACAGTATCGGTGAAGTGGCCCTCAGCTTTTTTTGTCTACGATTGCCCACAATAAGTAGGTTTACTTTTTTGTGTGCCCTGAAAAGGACGTTAAATAGCAGGTTGCAGTAGCTATCCTCACATCCTGAGCATGCCGTTGAAGGTAGATTGGGGTACTCCAGGCGATTGTGCTATGCTTGGCTTCAAAGGTGTGTCACTCACTACTATGGGGGTCACGTCGATCCCTCACCTCGTTAGCCAGGCTACCATGAAAACAGCCTGTTTCCAGGGAATGCTACTAGGAAGCCGAGATGAGGGTCTTGGCCAGTATATTTTGCCTGACCCTGACTAACATGTCTGATCAGTATATTTTGCCTGACCAGACATTCTTTCTCCCCACCCTCTGCCTTTAAAACCATTTGACTACTCTAGCAATGAGAATAAAGTAAATTTGAGGTGGAAAGGTCGGTCCTCTTTGTTACTGTCCTTCCTTCCCCAACAAAACAACAACAGAATTCATGATACAGAAACAGTTCCAAATTTAGTTTAACAAACATTGCAATATTTTTTACAAGTCAAGATTTATTAAGTTTACAGTTAATTTAAGGCAAATTATACAACAACAGAAAGTAGCAGTTTTTTGTACTATAACATTGCAGATGAAGACCACATTAGATAACAGATTGGTTTAGAATTATGATACAAGCTCAAGCAAAATAGTTGAACTACATAAGCTATCCGGAACACTAGTATTCAAACGGGCACATGTATGACTACTGCCAGGTAGTCGAAGGCTATCTGTTGTAGATTCTTTTAGCAATTTTTATTTCTGTGGCCTACTAAGCCTGGGGAAAGGAGAGAGGAGAAAAAGAGAAGGAAGGTGGGATATTGGGTAGGAATTTCATTACATTAAAAAATATTTTACCAGGACAGTCGTTAACGGCATGGTCTTTTCAAATTTCAGCGACCAAGGCTTTTACATGAATTGAGTGTACACTTGACTTCAGAGTTTATCATCCATTTCTGATAGAACTAGGTGCTCGATATCACATGCATTGAGACCAGAGGACGCTTGAAACTCCCACTGTTTTGTGCTTTCGTTAATTTCTTGCGAGGCAAGTGTCTTATCTCTCTGCTACAGCTATCCCCTGTAACATAAGCTATTAATAATACAAATGTATTCATAGTGGGACCTTTGGGTATGGATAGGGGTGACAGTCTGAGATTGATCAATGACCACCTCTTGGATGCTGACACCGCAACAAGATGTGCGCTTGCAGGAGAAGAGAATAGCAAGGAATCCACAGACAGAGAAACTGAGCACCTATGCATCTGTCAAGAGTGCAGTGATATAGAATCAGAACAGGACAGAATACTGAGGTACAACAGTGTAGTCATCATTGAAATTTGTTGACATGAATGGCTAGGGTGCTTGTCTATTACACACGAGGGACAGTCATAAATAACAGCAGTTTTATAAATCATATCTTTTCAAGAGTGCGCAACATAAATTTTGTGTCTTATTTTTCTATATATTCCCAATGCCAGACAAGACACTTTGTCCACTAACTTTTGCATGCTTTCTCCTTTACCTCATTGTCAGCTGCCTTGGGGGACCCATCTGCTACACACTTTCCTATAACCTGTGGTCACCATGGGCAATTTTGTGCACAGTACTGTGACTCATGTTGAAATCTAAGATTATTTAAGTGACTCGTCTGTTGCCATGGACTAACTGGTCGATATGCTGTTTCATTGTGTTAAATGCCATGCTTGCTGGTCTCCACGGTTCATCAATGTCGTTTTATCCTTCGTTTTGAAATCTTTCTATCCATTCATTCACTCTCCTCCGACTCAAACAACTGTCTCCATACTGAACCTTCATTCGTCCATAGATTTAAGAAGGTTTCACACACTATGATCACAAAAAAATGAATAACACCTCATTGTTTTTCCACGGTGCAAGTCAACAGTGGGGCGGCCATGTTGTACACTATATTGCGAATGCGCATACTGCGATTATCAGTCTCTACATAGAGTTTTGCCAAAGAACTATTTTATCTCCTGAAATAAGATTTTCTGTTGCACATACTCTTCTATGCACTTTATAATATAATTGCTGTTACTTAATGACTGTCCCTGGTACATACAAAACAGTGCTCAAACTCATTAAAGAGAAATAGTTTGAAAGAATATGGTTAAGGCAAGACAAATTATACAACAAAAAGTCGGTATTTATAAAAATATTGTAGATGAAAACCATGAGCTGTGACATTACTACATTATTGGGGAGCTATGCGATCAATAGAAAATACAGCAGTATAGTCATCATCAGAATTTGCATACAAGTAGCCTAGGGTTTAGAGCAGTTGTCTTTTACAGTAGTGGGACCAGGCCACGTTCCCTGTACTCACTAGTTCACCCAGCTGTAAATACGTAGAATTCTTAAAATTAAGGAAGGCTAACTGACATCTGTTACAATGAAGTCTCTAGGACTTCATCTCTTTCCAGCAGTATCATATGTCTGGGCATGAGGGTGTTGAGTGTTGTTGTACGACAATCAGAAGAAATTGATTGGCATTATCTTCGTCTCAAGTCCCTTCCTGATAACTGAGCAAGAAGTAATTGACCATCACACACTGATGGTGTCTTCCAGGGCAGACATAAACTTCTTCAAATTCACCTGGCATGTTTTCATCATTCTAACAGTGTCCAAGATCTGGTTCATGATTTCTACAGCAGCTACAAATCTAAGTATAAAGCACACATTTCTTACAAATCTAAGCAATTTAACAAACATCATGCAACTTGTAAGCGTAATATAAAATGACAAGTAAAATTCTAAAAATTTAGAATTACGTGATTTTTCTATGACAGCTATTAACAGAACTATCAGTTCACATTTTAAATTGATCAATTGTTTTAAAAGACCGTAACCCTTTCCAGCCCTGGATAATTTTGCAGATTTGTGTTTTCAGTCTGGGCCAAGTGCCGGAATTCTGATCGTCAAAGTTTTATTCAAAATAAAATAAAGTAACATTGAACAAGTTGAGCTAAAACTATGAAAGAAACACTGTATATGACACATGCATTGTTTATAACATGAAGTATTTATAATATAGATTACATATTAGTATGGAGTGTTAAGCGACATTAATGCGGAGGTGGATACTGAAGAGGGAATATTTACACTTGCCATGTTGTGTGTTTCGCGGATGTGTCCGTCAATTCCTTTACGCATACCTTTCGTATTATACACCCCAGTCATAGCTAGAATAGAGAGTCAATTGAATATCCCAGAATAATCAAGATGTGTGATCATTGGATTGATCAAATAAACCATTTCCAGAGTATCGAAGCTCAAATTTCTTTACAATATATGATTTGACTTACTTTAGCAAATGTCTACCTATCAGAAAAAATCTTATAGTGGAACGTTAGTTGTGGATGACACCAATGTGTCATCATCATGTACCATGTCCTTTATAGAACGTCACTCCCATCACAGTCTTCCTGAAAGAAACTCTTTCCATTGCCAAAACTCCAGCCTCCGCCAGTCATTCCTGGATATCTTGGTACCATCGTCTTCTTGGTCTACCCCTGCCTCTTTTGCCTGACACCATACCTTCCATCACTGTTCTCTCAAGACCGTTGTGTCTCTTAATGTGACCAAAGTATTTACATTTTCTGGCCATAATGGAATTGATAAACCAGTTCTCATCTATGCTCAACTCTTGCCGATTGTCTACATTTGTCTTTTTCTCTGTCCAGGGTATTCTGAGGATCTTTCAGTAACATTTTCACTCAAAGGATTTGATTCTTTGTATTGGTAATCATCCATGATTTGCAGCTATAAGCTGCCACAGGAAAAACACAGGCTCTCAAGACTTTTACTTGTGTTGTTTTCTTGGTGCTCTGCCATAATTTCTTCAGGATGTTTAGTTTCTGCATTGCAATGGCTATTCTTCTTCTGGTTTCTTGTGAGCAGTCGGCATTCTTGTCAATTCTGGAGCTCAGATATTCAAAATGCGTGACCTGATCTATTTCCTCACCACTTACTGGAAAAATAATGTTAACATTGTATTTTGTCAGCTTTGTTTTGTTTATAAATAGGTTTTGCTCTTTGCTGAGTCCATTTACAGCTGAAATTAGCTGCTCTAGCCCTTCTGGGTAGTATCACTGTGTCGTCTGTGTATCGTAACTCTGGAATCTCGTACCTCCCAATCGTAAATGTATCAAAACTTTCAATGTTCTCAACTTCTCTAACATTTCTCATAATACATTACATCAATGTGTAGAGCCATTAATAGAATGAAATTCCACAAACTAAATCACAGAATTAAAAAAATATCAGTTTTGGTCATAGCAGGCTGCAATTCTCTGCAGTCAATTGCAGTGCCTGCGAGCTGGAAAGGGTTAATGACAAACTTCTCTATCTGTGTAAACGGAAGTGTGACATCCAAATTTTGAAAACACATTTTTCACCATTAAATGTGCAATAATAAACTTGTTCAGTAAAGTAACCTGTATAAAATAGTGTACCGTCACACGCTGAAGAACAAGCTATTAATTACTGGCGATTTCTTCAAGCTAACAAGTATATGTACAGTAATGACCAAGTCAGCACTGCATATGTATAACATAAAGGCATTGTAACAGGCAGTAACAATTATAAACAACTGCAGACTTGTACACAACACGGTAGAATGAGTTGGTGTTAGTTACTGTAAAAGAAGTATGTTAGGTCAAGGGCACAATGATAAATTAACGTGCCTGTTAAGTCAGGGGTCCAATGACAAATTAAGATAAATAGGGGGTTGCGAGCCGAACATCTAGTTAAGTGGATGGATGTTGGTCAAATACCAAATTAAGTGGATGGTTGTACAAATTACAGATAAACACCGACGTCTACATCTCAACATAATTAATAGGGGTGATGTGTTGACAATAGTGGCCAACTTTAATCATGTATATATTACTGACATCCCATTTCAAGTAAATAATACTCAAACTGTTAAGATAGTATTTCAACAAAAAATTGTATTTGAAATATTATACAGCAAACTATGAAAACTGTTAATTAGCACAGTAGACAAGAAATCTGAACTACACATAACATTAAATACTATAACAAGTCAAAAGCTTTTCCTATCTTGGAAATATAATACCGGAGGATGAAAGATATGAAATGGAAATAAAAAAGAGTATATGAAGGCCAAAAGTGTTCACCAACACGAATCTCACATTTTTATCCAAGACTGTTATGTATGCAATTCTTTACTGTATGTGGTAAAAACGTGGACAATGAAAAAACAGTTGGAAAAAGAGAGAATTGATGCCTTTGAAATACGGTGGATTGAGGCATGAAGTGCATCTCAAGGAAAGAAAATAAATTAAGGGTCATAACAAAATTGATAATCAAAAGGGATTGTGGAGAGCAAACATGCCAGAGGTAAACAGTGCTTAAAGTTGGAAGATAACATTAAAAAAATAGACAGGGAAAAGCCGGGGACATTGCTCGATCATAGAAACAGACAAAATGGGGGAGATCCATTGCAGTTGACATTTCGATATGGAGATGGCATTTGAACTGAACTGAGATGCACTGGAGTATGATAAAAGTACATGTGCCGAGTTCTTTAGGGAAAAAAACAAAACAACAACAATACACACCAGCAACCCTACAGACAATCAAACAACTACTGAAGACTGTGAAAAAATGGGCTTGGCTGAATAGATATGCAATAGGTAATACTGAGACAAAAATCTACAAACACATGGCCATCCTAAATCAACCTCCTGAAAAGGAGATATCAAAGCATCATTTTCCGACTTCAGGCTCAACACAGACAACTTAATAACACAAAAAGCAGCAGTTTCATGTTAGTAAAATAACAAACAACATAAAAATATGAGGGGGAAACCCAATCAGATTGGCTTATCATGACTCTGTTATTGAAGCATTATGATTTTGAAGTCACATGAGAATGTGAATGCAGGTAGTTTTTGGTTAAAGCTTTATCGAACTTGAATAACAGAGAGCTAACAACTGAGATGATAATAATATGACAGGTCTTAGTTTTCATGTCATGGGGGATTTGTATTTATTTGGAGTGACAATTAGGAGGATGATGATGGTGATACTTATTACAAAATGGTTAAGTACATTGGAGGTTGACAGAATAACAAATTGTGGGAGTAGGAACATATCAATCATCATTGATAATTTTACTATATGGTTAAGAATGGTGGACAAAATAACAAATTGTAGGAGTAGGAATCATCAATCATCATTGATGATTTTACTATATGGTTAAGAATGGTGGACAAAATAACAAATTGTGGGAGGAGGAACACATCAATCATCATTGATGATATTACTATATGGTTAAGAATGGTGGACAAAATAACAAATTGTGGGAGGAGAAACACATCAATCATCATTATCCTCACTTGTCATTCTTGTGATACCTTGCCCTGAAGAGGGAGCAAATAGTAACATTGTAACCTGCCAGGCACATCGAAGAGACAGGCTAAGGAGGGTTAGGCATGGGGCTGGCTACCCTAGGTCTGTTGAAACTATGTCACAAGATAAAGAAAATAAGACCTCTACAACCTGTGGTAGAATAGTGGTCAAGTCAAGGAAAACTAAGAAAGGTTGAAAATAGGCCAGCCTATCCAATCATTTTAAGACTTTAAACCGTTAAAAAAAAAAAAAAAAAGACTAACACCACATGGTAGAAGACTCTAAATCTCATGGTGAAGAGAGCTGACTATAAGTTAAGTAGGTCATCAATTCTTTTATGATCCACCTCAGCAGTTCGCCTCCTTGCAGGAAGTAGGTGTCAAAACATGTATGTGTCCTTGCAGCTTTACATTAAGTCACCAACCCCACAAGCGTCAGAATAGGGCAGACGTTAAAGAGCTAATGCCGTGCAAGCAAAGAAACCAGGTTTAATTCCTGATCTTGACATGCTCCACTCTACCCATCTGAAGTTAGGCACCTAGCTTATAATTAATGAAGGCAAGCTGACAGGGAAGGGAACTGGTTTCTTCTACCTCACAAAATACCAAGATTAGGTATAATAAAGTGTCAAACAATCTAACCTCAACAGCAGCGTCTGCTATAGGTTTACCTTTTATCAGTCTCATACACAACCCTGTCTGGTCATGGTCTATGACATACATTATATGGAGTAGTGGTTTCATTCTTTTGTCCCCAATCAGGAACACTGGGATCACCAAAGAGTATGTGTTCCTAGTCCTTATATAAAATGTGCCCTTTCTATTTTTCTACAGCACTTTCTACAATTTCTTTAATACATTAACTAATTTGTTTTCTAAAAATGATCACTGAAATGTTTTTTTCCCAATTGGTGAGGCCTTCATACAGGATTTGTAGGTCAGGATGTAAGTAAGTAGTACGCCTAGGCTACCAAGGGCCCATTTTGTGGTCTCTCTATAACCACAGTTGATGGCAGCCCCAGACAGCATAGAAGACAGATGGAGTGGAAGCGATGTGTTTCAGCCAAATGAGAGGTGTTCTCGTTTCTCACACCTAACAAATGAAGCAGCTGGCAGGTCGAGAGAGAGAGAGAGCGGGTCACATGGCCATAAAAAGAGAGGTGGCGTCAATCCAACATTGAGGAAAGGTTCTCGAGTTGTGTCCATCGAGCTATCTCAGTGTTGGCAATCAGGTCTTAATAGCAGACTCTGAGGACGTGTCATTGGTTGGGCATGTGGAAGGCCTCAAAGCGCTTCTGATTTCCCTGTAAAACCATCCAGATTTCAGACCTTACAAAAAGTTTGGGATGACACGGGAATTATAGAAACGCAGCTTGGTTCCCAGGGAAAGCCTCTGCTTGGTCCAGACTCCATGCAGGGTGTTCATGGATGACCATGTAGGGTCAATCTGCAGTCTGCCTGGATTACTGTGTGCATCTGTCTGTAATGCAGGTAGATGAAGTCATTGGTTGTATTGACATAGTTACTGTTGGAAATGATTACCCCCACAGGTGAACCACTGCAAAGACTTTGAATTATGGTCTTCACAAATTAAATTTATAGGGCTGAAGAATAAAGGTCGCTTGCCCCTGTAGTCGCCATAGGTTTTTATGATACTCAAATAGAAAAAAAACCTATGCCATACCAAGGTTTTTTAACACATGTCCTCGTTTCAAAAGACCAACATTTAGTTCTACGTAATAATATTGAGCAGTGAATGTAAAGTATAAATTAATGAGGAAGATGTATTTTCATTGAGCAGAAACATTCAGAAAAGCAAAAAAAGATACAACAAATGGAAGTCCTGGAGAAGATCATTTAGTAAAATGTATAGAAAAAAAACTATATAGAAATAAAACATTTATTCAGCAATAACATCTAACAATACACCATACTTTCCCCAATGCTTAGGAATAAAGGCTGAATGTCACAGAAATTGCTTTGTAGTGTGCGGGCTAGGTGATACTTTCACCCTGACAGAAAAAAATTATAAATGTTTTCAGGGTTGAAAACTCATATCTCCAGACTAATAGACTGGTAATCCCAATGGTTCAGGCACTTGGTCCGTGATAGAAGTAAAAACATTGTGTAAATTAGATTTTATATCCAGTGGGTGAAGGAGGTTTAAAATGAAAAACCTTAAAATTGTGATAGATATTCAGAATACTGTGCCATTGTTCTAAATATCTATCTGTGATATCACTGTGATAGTACAGTGAATATCACTGTGCCATTGTCATGTAAGTTGACAGAATCATTAGTAAGAACTTCAAGAGTGTCCTGCAGGTAGCATAATAATGTAGACAAGCCATATGATGCCACAGTAGTCATTTAAAGATAGCTGTCACACTTGCTCCGAAGAGAAGCAGCGTTTTGTTTTTCATTTTGTTTAACTGTCAAGGGGTGAAATCTACCAAAATTCATCGCCAAATGAAGGTTCAGTACGGTGATGCATACCTGTCATTTCAGCAAGTGTATGAGTGGAGTAGGAAGTTTAGAAACGTGCGAATTCTGTAACAAACTGTTCTCGACTGGGTCAGACATGCTAAGTAGCGACAGCAGAATGGATTTCAGCGGTTGAAGTATCTTGATGAACAAAATTTCAGAGTGACCGTGACACGAGTCAAGGTTCATCAGACCATATCATTGTGATGTGCTGTAGTTCCACAAAGTGTCTGTAAAGAAGCTGACTTCAGAATTGAAATGACATTGTGCATGATATCTACACACACATGACAAAAAGACTGTTTTTCCTGAAGGAATCCATAATCTTTGTTGGTGCTGAGGATTTGCATCGAGTGCAACGGAGACTGTGTCAATGAAAAGGATAGTTTTCTGTCACATTTTCTTAATACATTTTGATGAAGAAAAAAAATGTAAAATTGATATATAAAACAACCTCAATGCTAAACGGCACAAGTGGAAAGAAAACTAATTAACTAACTAACAACCTCATATTTCTTTCCCTCATTCGCCTACATATTGATCATATGTAAAGATTCAGTTAATATGGCACACAATGAGACAAAAAAAAAGATCTTGAAATCAACAAACAGATCAATATATTCAGCTGTATAAAATACAATAACATAAAAAATAGTTACTTCCAGTGAAATACAAGAATCGCTAAAACACATACACCATCGGTAAAATAATTCCTAAAATGACCAATTTTATACAAATCAACAAAATACAGCAGTTTGTAGAAAGAATGTTTACAAAAATCACGTCAACTTAACATTTGTTAAAGATATTTGTTTCAAAATGAGCCGTTCTATCAACATCTTTATGTTCTTTTCACTGCAGCAATAGCATAGGGAAGCATGTGTGTTGCCCGAACTCGAAAGGGGAGCAAAGAATTGTGACACTGCAACCTGCTAGAGACGAGCGCTTACATGTTCTTATAGAGCTTACTTCTGTGGCAGTTTGTTTCACATGATACGGTTGCCAGCTCCACTCACAGTCTTACTCTGTCCCATTTTACAACATGCCCACAAGAGTTTCTTTCCACGCCAATAAAGGGGTCCCAGGAGTGGGGGATGTGTGTGTGTGTGTACGAGATTCAACATGAGTTCGATAATTTTATTTCTCTGGTAGCCAAATTAATTAGTGATTTAATCCAACATCTCCGTCGGTCAGCAGCGCTGCTGTCTATAATGGTTAAACGTGACGAGCCACTATTCTTCTTCGGCGTTCATCCTAAAAAGGATACTGTGATGCAGTTTACAGCACGGGTACGATATCTCCACCTTTCGTCCTCCCAACACTATAAGGGGAGGAGAGGAGGTTGTGTATGGGGCTGGCAATATCATCAAGTAAATCAAACTGCCATTATAATAAGGCACTGTAAAAGCTTGGATACAGGCTTCATGTAAAGAGACCAGTTGCAGTTAGAATGTATGCTTCAGAGGAGAGGTCAAGTCAAGGGAAACCAAGAAAGGCTGGGCATAGAGTAGACTACCCAATCCTTTTGAGACTATAAAAGATGAATGATTGCAAATGCTTTAAAACAGACCAGCTGCTGCAGTGATATATAATGTTCTATTTTTGTCTGTGTAAGCATGTAAGTTTTTAGGATGTTTCTACTGTCCTTGTATGCTCTCCCCATGGGCACTTGTCATTTGTCCCAGTCTTCATTTTGTTGTAAAAATTACACTTGAGACTATTATGTACGTTTTTTTCAGTCTGAAGATGATGGCTTGACTTAACTTTAATTACTTTATTTTGTGAAGAAGAAAAAAAAATTGAAATATGGAGTTGCAGCACTTGCAGACAAATATGCAAAATTAGGCGGAACTGTCTGTCAGAGACGGATGTGTCAGGCCAAAAGGTGGAAATATCCCACCTGTAAACTAGTGGCACCACGCATACCATTTTCCGGACTACATCCTGCTACTTGCAAAGTCCTGTCCAGGACTTGGTAGCGGGAGATTGAGAACGAACGCAGAAGAAGGCTGAGCTGTAAATCACACAATTTTTTTTTTAAAGTTTGTCTTAGCTAGATAGTTGGCCATCGGAAGTGAAGATGGTGACAGCATCAGACATGTTTATTTAGATGGGACTGTATAGTCTAATCTGAGCGTGACAAATTCTACAGCACGTAGGGTACACTTGAACAGCATATGTAGTTGGGCAGTCTTTCATTTTTTCCTTTTGTGCAGCTTGCTTTTCCTGTGCCTTCATAATGGTCATTTGCTCAGCAAAGCAAGCACCATGTGTGATGGCAGTGCACCAGACTGAGCAGTTCAGAGCAAGCAGCTCCCAGGTAGCAACATCAATAGAGAAACTATTCAAAGAATTTTTTTAGAGTGTCATTGTTTCGTTTCTTTTGTCCCCCATGCGAGTGCTGTAATGTCCTGAGCTCACTGTACAACAGTTGTTTAGGGATGTGCTCATCTGACATGCGAAAAACATGCCCTGTCCATCTGATCTGGGCTCTTTGTAGTAGCGCATGGATGCCAAAGTTTGTATATTGTATAGTTAGTTAACCATGGCATTTTTTGAAGTTTTTAATTGTTTTTTAAACTATTCTTTAAGCATCTTTTCTCATTGGCTCCCTATTGCTGGCTGTTGTTACACCATTAATAAAACTGCACCCAAATGACTAGAATGTGGCTTTCCTTAGAGCTGGTTAGAGTTAGCCAAATGTATTGTTTGCCCTAAGTTTCAACAAATGGAGTGACACGAAAATTATTTTATATCATTACATAAATCATTTAGGAGCGAGTTGCAACCCTAAAAATTATATAAATCATTTGGCATCAGTCAGCACCCGACAATTTAAATAAATCGTGAACGAGTTTGGTTAGCCACAACTGAAGAATGTCCGTATATTATAGAGTAGTCTACTACAACCCATACATTTATATAAACCATCAATATCAGGCACATCCAAAAAATGTATATAAATCACTGAAGAGTCAGTCGTAACCCAAAAATAAAAGGCAATGGTAACTAAAGCTTAGATCGCAAATTTGTCGTTTATAATAATCTACAATGACAACATTAAAAAAAAAAGCGTAAAAATTTAATAAAATATTCATGAACTATACAAATGTATTAATCTTTGACTCAACAAATCAGCATAAACATTGCAGTTGTTCAAATTGAATGCCAGCAACCATCACATTTTTTGGCACTGTTTTTCTGAACAAATACTAGAGTTATCAACCTACACAACATCTACAATAAGGTAGAGGTTCACAAACTGTGGTATACGATAAGCACAAGTGTGAGAAATGAGCAACAATTATGTGGTCCCCAAATTTATCTAGACCTCACAAACAAATTTAATTCAATGTAGCTGAAGCCAAAATTAAATTAAGTGTCTCCAAGCTGAACTCTCGCTTGGACTCCTTGTAAAGTGGTCTCTAAAACAATGAGAACCATTTATACGCATTTATTTAATTGTGTAGTCTTTTAGTCATCTTTACCGCTGTAGGGCCAACGAATTTGTGTATGTTTGTTGAAACAAGTAATGCAATTTTTTTTAAATATTCGCTTCATATTATATTTAGTTATATATAAAATTATATTGATATATATATTATAAATATATAATGATATATATAACATTTACATATATTTAATTTTCTCCCCACCTTCAAATCAGTTACCATTCTTAACTCTTTCCTATTTGATTTAACTCATTCACTCCCACGAACCGTTAACCAATTTTCCATCCATTTGGCAACTTATTCTTAAATAATTCTTATTCATGTGATTTTAACTTTCTTAATAATCTTTGATGAGGCACTCTATCAAAAGCCTTTGCAAAATCTAGAGAAATAACATCCACTGGCTCCCCTTTATCTATCATTTTAGTAACCTCCTCCATGAATTCTAATAGATTTGTTAAGCACGATCTCCCTCTAGTAAACCCCTGCTGACTATTTCTGATCAGATTAACTTGTCTAAATGCATTACAATGTTTTCTTTAATTATTGATTTGATTAGTTATAAATATAACAAAAACTACTTTTATTCAAGGTTCCATTTCCATCAACATTTTCTATTGCTATTAAATTTGTAAAACACTATACAAATAATCCAAGTGAATGTATATGTACCAACATTAGGTACACATTTTAAATATTATATACATATTTTTTGGGATGCACCAGGCAATCTTGGAAGTGGCGGTAGTGGGGCAGGGATGCAGATGACCATGGTTTGAAGACCCTTAAGAGCATAATTCCCAATAATTAAACTAAAAATTTCATTTTAGGTGTGACAAACATCTAGTGCTAATATTTGTTACTATTGATAGTATTGTTTTGTATTTGCTTCAATATATCCGACACACCATTGCCAGCTGGATGAAACATTTTGACATACTTAATTCACTCGTGCTTTGCCAGAGTCATAAATCGGAGAAAATAATAGTAATTTTGAAACCTGCCGGTGTGTAAGGGATGACTATGAAGGATTTGCTTGGATGCCAGCTGTTCTATTCTATACAAACAAAAAACCACAAAGAAAAGGAAAGAAAACCTCTTAACCTTATGGTAGAATATGAGCAACTGAAACAAGATATATTTAATTGCTAAATACATCCAATGCTATTGGGTAGCCCCATTGATACAGGAGGCACAGAGGCAGATGTAGTAGGGGCAGCATTCCTGTTACTGATTTTATATGGAAATTCAGGGAAATAAAGACTAATGAACATTTAAGATTGTTTAACCCTTTACAGTTCGACCTAATTTATTAGATTTGTATCTTATGACACTAATCTAATCAATTAGGCCGACATGTAAAGGATCAAGGCACGGACCAAACCAATTTGACCAGACTGTAAAAGGCCAAGGCAGATTTCATCAGTTTGTAAAGGGTTAATTCCAATGTCAAATCAGTCAGTACTCCAGTACTGGAGAACGGCAAAGGCAATACAGAGAAAACTCCAGGCGTTTGTCAATTAATGTCTAAAGAGAATAAAGGGTATAGGTTGGCAAGACATGGTTTGGAATGAAGACCAGTGGAGAAACAGATCAAACATAGGAAATAGGGTTGGATATGACACTTACTACAGAAATCACCATCAAATGAAGCCAGACAGGGAATTCACAGGGGAGAGGAAGACCAAGAAACACATGAAGAATGGCTGAAAAATCAACTGGATAGAGGCACAAAGGGCAGATCAAGACTAAACTTGCTGGAGGAGGGTTGTCAATGGCATATGCATTGAAAGGAGCAACAGACACTGATGATGAAATACAACTGATTTTGGCAAATGTAAAAGTTATGCCTTTTAAAAAAAATGTATATAGAAATATAATTTGTTAGCCTTTATTTTATTTACAAGGTGGAATTAGGATTTCTAAATTTAATAATACTTCGATTTGATTGCACACATAAAAAGGTGGCTTTCATGTACACAAAGGTTGACTATTACTGATGCAGAGGAAATAAGAGAAAAAGAGGAATGAGAAAACTCATTAGAGGTGTAAAATCATATACTGAAGAAATTGTGGGAGGACAAAAACGTACAAATTATGTGTAACTTGTACTAAATTACAGATATGGTAAAGTTTGCTACTCTTTTGTCTTTAGCCAAAGTGACGAAACTTGCCAACCACATTCTTGCAGTTTGGACAGCTATGTTGTACGTCCTTGGTTGCATTAATGCAAAATGGGATGAGACAACATCCGAGCCATAATCTGGAGACACAACAATCAAATAATAAAGCAATGGAAAAATATGATGAAAAGTAAAGGTAGAAAAGTAGTGTTAGAGATTTAATTATATTAGGCCTCATGCTTTGCTTTCTGTGAAGTGGGCTAGGGTAGAGTAACCATTTCACTTCTTCCTTGCCTTACTTAAAATTATATACTCATTTATAGCTGGGTAGACTGAAACACAGCGTAATCAGGTAATGAACCTAGTCCCCTTGCTGCGAGAGACAAGTACTCTAATTACACAGTCACTCAAAAATGTGAGACAAAGGGATGCAAAAAAATGAATATGGTCATAAGTTGCGGAAATAATTAAAATAAATTAGATTATTACTTTAAAAAGTTATTCAGACGAGGAATTTAAGACTGAATAACTTAATAAATCTATAGCAAAATTAGTTGACATTTAACTGTGAATTTAAGAAATAGGTTGGGGTCATTAACTGAAAATTCACAAATGGATATTGAGGAAATGGAGAAGACATTATATGGAATTCAAGAAACAGACAGAGGTTTAATTAAGTGGAACCAGAAACTGGGCTCTCACAACGTGGCACATCTTGGCAATAAGCTTATTGACATTCTTTCATGCCTTATTAACATGTTCATTATCTTGCCCTTTTGTCACCTCAGACTTGTGTCTTCTAAATGTCAATATTAATGTATCTTTTGTCACTTCTATATCATGTATAATATTCTTGTGTCACTTTCAAATTATGTTTATTATCTTGTCTCATGGTCACTTCTATATCATGTTTATTATCTTGTCTCATTGTCACTTCTATATCATGTTCATTATCTTGTCTCGTTGTCACTTCTATATCATGTTTATTATCTTGTCTTGTGGTCACTTCTATATCATGATTATTATCTTGTCTCATGGCCACTTCTTGTGTGACTGCAGAGCGTCAGACTGAGTTGTCTGGCGCAAGCGACTCCCAAGAGGCGACATCAACATGGAGATCTTTCCAAGATATCTTGAGTCTTATCTTCTACCAAAGCCCTCTCCCCCTGCAACGTTGCAGGTGCTGAGCATTTCATAGCTGTGTACCCTGTACTGCCAGTTGAACAGCTGGCACAGACAGTCGATGTGGAAGTGATTGAGTCATCTTACATGACGTAGAGGAGGTTGACAAGAATGATGACACAATATACTTGGACCTTGGTTTCTGCATTGATGCCCCAACGATTCCAAACACTTAAGCGTAGATGCCAAATGCAGTGTTGGTTCTGGCAATCCAATAGTTCATTTCGGAGTCTATGCACATATCTCTGGTTAGAGTGCAGCCCAGGTATGTAAATCCATCTACAGCCAGTATACACTGAGATGGTCAGTTTGCAGCAAGGTTTCTCTAAAGCAGGCTGGAACAGGGCCTTGGTTTTATTTGTATTTATTGTGAGACCAAAACGAGAGCATACATTTGATAACGCAGGTTGCATCCAAGAGATACCTTAACAAACAGCACAGGTTCAAAATTGAGAGGATACCAAACCAAATTAGATGGATAGGGATGGACACAAAGGAGGAGTCTTGATCCTAATACACAACCTATCACCAGCTAAAGATATATAAATCTACACGAGAGCTCACAAAGAGATAGCAGGGGCAGACATTGTGGTAGGACAGGAAATTTTCATAGTATATAGCAAGCATATACTGTCCATCTGAACAGTGGTGGTTTCTGCAGCAATTTGTTTTACATCAGTGTTTCCCTACCAGTCTGCAAATAGTTGATTGCGGCTTAACTCCTTAACTATGGAGGTCGACTTGAGGTGATCTAAAGCTCTGATGGGCTAATTTTGTTAGCCCAAATGACGTCAGCTATACAAGTATCCTAACTTTTCGGATGGACACAAGGGCTCATCAAAGTTTTGCTGTTGATCAAAGTATGTGAGTTTTTTTGTTGTAAATGACTAAGCCCCCAAATATGTCTAAATGTAAATTAGGTCATTGGGAGATTGTTAGACAAGTTTTAGAGATGAATTTATCTGCTAATACTGTGTTGTGGTTTTTCGGAAAACAAATTACTTATAATTGGTTTTTTAAATTTCTGTCTGAGCTGTTCACACAAAATTGTTCCTAATTTCACTGGTCCGCAAAAATTGTTTTTAACTTCACAACAAATGTTATTAACTTTAAAAAAATGGTTTTAACTTCATCGGTCCGCATGTGTAAAAAAGTTGGAACACAGTTTTACATGATGAAATTACTAGCCCCATGCACAATCCTCTTTAGCCACATTTTATGATATGCATGAGGGTGTAGTGGTCCTATTTTCGCCTCTCTAATAAGGAACACAAGGATCTATATTGTGGTTTTAGGAGCACAAATCATTGGAAAACTGCTATTCAGTCATACATGTAAAACGAAAAAGAGGATATTTATAGAATATGTAATAACAAAAACTCTTGAATGAGAAAAAAACTTGTACAAAGTTATGTGTGGCTGTATACTGAATAAAATGTGGAAAAAAAACCATACAAACTGAAGGAAACCCGCTATCTGACATGTTTTCCCAGGGCTGAAATCACTGCGCTAAATATTGAATATAAGATGGCTCGGTTATATTATGAACAATGCAACCTGATCAAACACCATTGCTTGCATATGACACATAAAGGTCTGATAACAAGGAATGAGAAATACCACAACATGGCTGATGGAATGACATAAATCATACTACACCACAGACTTATAACTACAGAATTGGTCCAAGTAAGAGAGCTTCAGCTACTGTTGATACTTAACAGCACAAATGGGCAGAAACGTAAGTTAGTACGCTCAGGGCTGAAATACTGCAAATGACAAATTAATTTAAGGAAAGGAGTTTATTATATGGTTCTTCTTCTTTGGCGCTTCGCCTAAAAAGGACGTTGTGTCGCAGTTACAGTGAGGTTGCGTTATCTGCCCCTTTTGATCTGACACATCTGATATTAGCTAACTTTTTTAGGTATCTAGTCTGCCTTCCCACTGCGATCCCTATTCTCTTAGCCAGACTACAATAGCCAGCCTGTTTCGAGGGCTGCTGCTTAGATGAAGAATAGGTCATGGTCAGCTCTGATTCACTGGCTGTTGTCAGTTCATTCACTGTGCTGCATCTTTGGCTCCAAGTATGGTTTCATTTAGTACTTACCCAGGGGAGGAAGACTAATGTCTGGTCGGGGAAAATATACTAATCAGACATGTTAATCAAAGTCAAGCAAAATATACTGGCCAAGACTCTTGCCTCGGCTTCCTCGAAGCCCTCCCTGGATACGGGCTGTTTTTATGGCAGCCTGTCTAACAAGGCGAGGGATCAACGCTGCCCTAGTAGTAGTGAACAACATGCAGATGAAGTTAAGCACAGCACAACCACCTGGAGTACCCTGGCCCACCTTCATCAGCACGCTCGGGATGTGAGGAAAGCTGCTGTAACCTGCCACTTAACGTCCTTTTCAGGACACACAAAAAGAGTAAAAGTACTCATTGTGGGCATTCGAAACAATAACAACAAATACTCACCCAAATAAGCATACTGCTCCAGCTACAGCCCATGTTAGCAGTCCAGTTTCATAGCTCAAGGAGGTGGTTACTGTGGCCTGGCAAAATTGGCATATGATGAGGGCGGGGTACTGGGAATAGCGATATGTAGCACTGTTGATTGCCATTGACTGAGGCTGTTGAACGATCACAGCTGGAAATATTATAATACATTATATTACATGCAAGAAAATATAAACAGACTAAAAATGGAATCAGCAAAGACATTATTGCAGATCAATGTGAGCTTTGCAACTAGGTAGAGAAGAAAACTTATAAATAAGGTCACAAGAAAGACGTTAGGTTATTTTGATCATATAAAAGGACACAATGGCTAGGGGGAGGCGCAGTGCCTAAAAATAGTGGAAGAGGTTGTCTCAGAAAAAGATAGTATTATGAGATTGCTGACAATTTAAAGATGTCTGTGTGTGAAGCTAGTCGTCTTGTCAGAAATCGAGATGTGTTCAGGGATTGCTGTGAAGGATACTATGTTCTGGAAAGAATATATCACATGACAATGTGAACTAAAAACTAGAAATGAGAATAAATGACAAACTATTTTTGTAATGATTGATGGTCTAAAGAAGTGCACAGACTTACCTATATAAGAAGTAACAATAAGCAAGATTGAAGAACAAACTAGGATGTTTGATGATCAGATAAATTAAAGTGTCCAGACTTACCTAATTGGGAAATTATAATGACAAAGATTGAAGAACAAACTAGTATGTTTGATGGTCAGATAACTTAAAGTGCACAGACTTGCCTATTTGGGAAGTAACAATGACAAAGATTGAAGAACAAACTAAGATGTTATTTTAACAAAAGCACTAATAAAGGCAGATTTGTTTTCAATTCTGTTTGCCAAACAAAGCAGTGCAGCATTTTTAAAGTAAATATGACTTGACTGTTCGACACTCCATTTGTATGGCTCTGAAACATTGGATGGCCTTGCACGAAGACCAGGAGTGTCTTAAGAACTTCTACATGTGCAGACAGAGGCGTATCCTTGGAATTCGCCGGTTTGAGTGGGCGCAAAATATACTGATCAGACATGTTAGACAGGTTCAGGCAAAACATACTGGACAAGACCCTCACCTCGGCTTCCTTGTAACGAGGTGAGGGATCGACATGATCCCCATAGTAGTGTAGTGAGCGATCTGCAGCCAAGCATAGCACAACTGCCTGGGGGACCCGGTCCATCTTTATCAGCATGCTCGGGATGTGTGGAAAGCTACGACTAACGGCCACTTAACGTCCTTTTTAGAGCGCACAAGAGTAATCCTACTTATTGTGGGTATTCAACAACAACATCTCTAGCTGAATTTGGCGAATTTGTAATTCACAGTTCAAGACAAGTGCAGCAACTCTTGAGACCAAATAATTGTTTTCACAATAAAATAAATAATGTTATACAAATTGAGCTGACATTATGATTAATAAATTCAAAGTACATAATTACACTATCCATCTAGAAAAATGTGGCGCACTGAAAAATTATTCAGTGGCGTTGGACATCTATTATTACTCAGAGCAGTATAAGTTAAAATTTTGTAGTTCTTATTTGCCTCCAGTAGACAGGCATGTAATTCTTGCCCCTATTTCACTCCAGCCAGAGTTCAGTGTCACCAATACAGTTGACCTCCTTTAAGAAGCTTGCATCAAAGTACTTTGTATGCTTTTGCAGTCACAGTTTCTGTAGCAATTTGTTTTACACAATGAGGTTGCACAACTCTCTTTAGTCACCTTTAAGGACATGCATGGAGATGAAGTGGGCATATTCTTTTATCCCAAGTAAGAGCCATTGGGATCCAGTTTGGAGGGCTTACTTTCTAGCGCTTATATAACTTCACACTTACTGGTCTGCCCATATTGAGGCTGCACTCCTTGTGTTGCCTGCCCTGGTGCGAAGCTAGGATATGGAGTCACTGCAGGAGGTTCATACTGTGGAGGTGGGTCAGTAATTTTTGTTGGGCCCGTCTCCATTCTTTATTCTCAGATGCTGAACAGAAAAACAATTTCTATCATGAAAAACTGGAAGAAAAGATCAACATATCCATATGAGAATTATGTTGGTGTCCTGACTTTCTTCTTTACCTTCTGGGACTATAAAGAAAAACAATTTTAATCATAAAAATCTAGAAGAAAAAATCAATTCCAAAATATGAATGTTATGGCTGTGACTGTCCTGGAGAGAAAGCCTGGTGTGACTGGTGGAGGTTCGCCTGTCTTCTTTATCTTCTGAGGAAAAAAGTAAGTAGCATGTCCTTTGTAGAACATCGCTTCTTACTACCTCCACCTATTTGGCTGTTATAAGTTTCTTGGCAGGCTGCCATTACTTTCCGTACGTAGAAGAGGATTACACCGATAAAAATTCTGTGTCTGCCAAACTGGACATGGATTCGAACCGGGTACGCTGGGATTGTGAAAATGGAAGTTTTCACCCCTTAAACCAAAAAAACAAAACAATTTTCATCCTGAAAATCTGGAATAAAAAATAAAAAATTCCATAATATCAGTGTTGACTTCACTGAAAAAAAAGGGAATAAGATGGTAATATTAGAGATCCACACTTTGAATGATGGTCATCCATTTTTGTTGAGTATAAAGAAAAACAATTTTAACCACAAAAATAACAATTCCATAATATGAATGTTATTGTGGTGGATGTCCCGGAGAGAAAACCATTATAACGTGTTACGCTGATGTTCTATACTGTGAGGACAGTTTACTTCTTTTAATCTACATAGTTACCTTAAGAATATAAAGATGGAATGGACGTTCTCCAACAATTTCTGTTTTGGGGTCATCTTCTTGAGCTATACCCGGACCTTACCTTTGAGACCAGCTGCCCTGGTCATCGCTTCCACTATTCATAAATATCTACACTTGTCCTTTTCCAATATATTCTAATGTAGTACATGTCTACTTAAACTGCTGGGTTTCTGTCAGAGGGTGTGTCCTATCCATGGTCTCTATTTCTCCCAGCTGCATTAGTTCATGTGTCATTGACGCAGATAAATGGTGTTATTACAAACTGGCATTTAACTTCCGGTAACACAAAGTATGCAACTGAGAAATATGTTCATGTTGGTGAAGGCCTGCACTGTGCAGTCTGGATGGAGGGGGAAGAGTATCAGTCAATTTATGTTGGGGGGGAAGAGTATCAGTCAATTTATGTTGGGCATGTATACATTCTTTACCTTTGGAGACTGACTTAAAAAAAACATGTCTGTAATTCCATTTTTCATTTTGAAAATGTAGATGAGGAAAAAAAAAGAACTTTTCTGAAGTGCTAAATATACATTGGTGGTATGACTGTCCTAGACAGAATGCCAGAATATGGAGTTAATGTTAGAGGTTTATAAAGGTGGTAAAGGTCAGTTCTATAGCAACAACTTGCCGTTGGGAATGTATATAACTCTTTGTGTACTATGCCGAAGCCTATGTGAGGTGGGATGGCCAGTTTCATTCCTTGCGGTTTTTATCTTCACCAACTCATATGTCAGGTGCAAATTTACAGCCGAGTTGACTGAAGAAACGGTCAAAATAGGCATGAACCACAAGCTGGATTTTTTTTCTGTCCGTCCGCGATCTCAAATCCCTGATGTGCTGTAATCCCAGTCTAGCAAGCCAGCTCACTGTCGACTAGGCTAAACGCTCCATAAGAGGTTCATAATGTGGATACAGATCATAAATTTGTGCAGGGCCTGTCTACATTAGTTATATTCTGAGACTTTAAAGAAACAAATATTCCAATTTTATTTTTAAAAGAGACAAACAAATTGAAATCTTGGAAGAAAAAAATTAACTTTTCCTATGTATTAGTTCACTCATTCACCTTTTTGCTCCAATGAGAAGCATAGGCGACCACTGCAGCTACATTACGAATACAGTATTTACTTTTAATTGCTGACTGAAAAATAAGGAAGGTTAAAATGCAGTTTTCCGTGAGAACAGTAACAAATGTAACAAAAAGGATTTTGAATTTAAATGATCTTTACGAAAAACTTGACAAATCATCTGCATTCAATCTAAGTATGAGTTATGTTGTGCCACCTTTACAGCTGCGCTATGATATCTGCATCATGCAGCCTGCAAATATTATTTTTTTTGGGGGGAGGGGTGTTTAACCACCTAGCCTTTGGGTGTCCCCAGTCTACTTAACTATACAGTGGCAGGTGATTTCAAGTCAGTCTCCATTCTCCTAGAAGAGCTTACTTTGTTTCTTCCTGTTACTTGGACCGTCTATCTTATAAATCTCATTTCAGAGGGTTGGAGCTGGCTTTTCTGGGTTGCAGCCATTACCTATGATTCACATCCATAAGCCAAAACTGAAATGTAGTCTAGGTGGAAAGGTATACAGCCATCTTAGCTTTCTTACCAATTTCTTTTACTACAGGATCCTCTAATTATGGTATGAAAATGTCTGCCAGCTGCTGCTCTTCAAGTTGCCAGTTCTTCTTATATAGCTTTCTTCTACTACTTCTAGTTTATTACAGAACCAAGATATTTGAACTGATTGACCTGTTCCAGAAACTGTTCTCACAGTACTTACCATTTTACAAACAAGATTATATAGAACTTACAGTTGACTATAAAATACAGGTAATTACTATATTTATGTCTTATATCATTCCTGGTTTATCAATTCCATTTTGGTTAGAAAATGCAAATACTTGGTCACATCAAGAGACACAACGGTCTTGAAAGGTATGGTGCCAGGCAAAAGAGGAAGGGGTAGACCAAGAAGTCGATGGCACCAAAATATCCAGGAATGCCTGGATATGACTGTGGCGGAGGCTGGAGTTTTGGCAAGAGAACGAGTTTCTTTCAGACAGACTGTGATGGGAGCAACATTCTACAAACGACATGCTACATGATGATGATATCATTCCTGGACATGTTCAAAATTTTTAAACATTCCTTCTCTTGTCCATATTGCCGTTGATTGGTATGATAAGGCTCTCTTAAAAGGCACTTTCTTTCCAGCTAAAATTCAATAGATTACTGATTACTCACCTCACACACAGTGACACTGAATCATTACACTCAGTATCATTATGATACAAAATCTGGCAAGATAAACGGTTAGCACTACGCACGAAAATCAGATTAATGCGTACACTGGTCCTGTCAATATTCCTTTATGAGTGTGAGACATGGATAGTTACAGCTGACCTTCAACGAAGGATACAGGCCTTGGAGATGAGATGTTTCCGAAAACTTTTAAACGTCACGTACAAAGATCGAGTTACAAACAAGAAATACGAGATAGAATTACAACAGCAATAGGGCCTTTCAAAGATCTCTTGGCAACTGTCAAAAGAAGGAAACACTTGGTACGGTCACATATCGAGATCAAATGGTCTTGCAAACACAATCCTCCACAGGAAGGTGCATGGCAGACAATGAAGAGGCGCGTCCAAAAAGAGATGGGAGGACAATATAAAAGAATGGACCAGTCTCCGACCAGAAGATTCACAGGCAGCGGCATCTGACAGAGAGGGATGGTGTGGAGTTGTGAGAACAGAATCATGAGAATGTCTTCATGTGTGCCCCAACGACCTCACCGGTTACAAATGTTGGTCACTTTTTATAAATCTGAGTGGCAGAGCTGTCGTTAAGGAACAATATGGTATGTTTTCTTTCCAATGCCGTTGACAACGCGTTATGGCGAGCTCTAGCTGCTACAGTACTTCGTAGATATCGAGACAACAATGAAGATAACTCGTCGCTTCCATTCCGCTTCACAAAATAGGACTTTATTTATAGTATATATTTTAATTATATGGACACAGACGTTGCTATAAGTATCAATAATAATTTTATGATGATTCATACTGATTTACTCATACTGAACTTTGAACTCATTTCATTGTCAGATAGTCATTACTATGAATGATAGTATTGATAATGATAGTCATAGTGATTGTCGTTAAAAAAAAAAAGTAACGCTACACTACTGGACTACCGACCTGTACTATACTCACTTGTTATATCATTCAAATTGAAATGTAAAAGAACTTACTTTTGCGATCTTGGTCAATAGTTTGTGTAGTATGTTTTTAAATTTGACAACAATCGTAAGTAATCACTGAGAAAAAGTTAACTTACGTCTGCTTACTAGAAAATGGTAATGCTGAATCTCCAAACAGGAAGTGTCATAAACTACTTTAATTAGTAACGTTAAAAACTAGGATCACCTTCAGCATCATCATGTGTTCTTCTCCCAAAGATGTCCTCTTTTCTCCTCCTAATGGAGGATGGGCAAACTCTGCAGGTGATCTCCGTGAGCCCTTGTTCTTGTATTGGTGGTTTCTTTTTCTATAGTAGTTTTTGACACAGGAAAGCGCTAGCCCCATTCAACTTCCTTTTTTAATCGCTGGAGAACTAGGTAGAGCTGAACAGATTACACTTCAAATATAATTTGCACATTTTACAGATTACACATAAATATTTGTAAGCCATATGATAATATATCAAGTAGCGAAATCTGTAAATGCGAAATCCTGACTGAAGTCACGACGAAGTTTCTTACAGTAAGCCCAGCCCTTACAGACTAGTCCAGGAAATCGACGCATCGAAAGTTGGAAACAGCTGACACAGGTCCCCTTGATCGAGTTATGGGAGTAGCCTGCTCCTGGACATCTCCTGCCCTACGCAACATGGACGTCACTAAATAGACGAACTGATGTATCACAATACAGGAAAAACCTGAAAATATGGAGATACAGGGATGATGAAAGATGAGAATGTGAAGTAACACAAGATCAGGACCATCTGATGGTCAGCCAAAACCTCCCGGAGACTTGTAGCATGTATGACCGTCTCAGTGACAGGGCAATCCACATGGCCGAATACTGGAAGAATGAAGTGTACCGTAGTGCCTAGGACACGGAAAGTAAGTAAGCGAAATATGTAGATAAGCCTTTACCACGGAATCAACACAGACCAATCTCATTTAGTGTTATTGCGTTTATCAAACAGTAGAATATACCTTTCAAGAGGCTTCAAGTTTAAATTTTAAACATGCCAAATGGGATTCGTTAGTCTATTATCTAGACAAAGAGGAAATAAAACTAGGGTCAACCTCGCAAAACACGAGGCTTATGTGGAGTTAACAAAAATTATCTCCATATTTCACATACCAAGAGGCTGCAGAACTTATTACATTTCTGGCCTTATAAAAAAGCTCAAAGGCACTATACGAACAAAAATCTGCTTGAAGCTGTGTCTGTCTTTGCCTGCAGTACCATAATGGCCCAAACGCGCGGGGCAGATAATCTTTCCATGACTTTGGCGGGCTGTCGCACTTTCTGTTGTAGTTGTATGGCCACCAGAAAGACACCCTTCTTGTCCATTTATCGTCAGTCATTTTCTTCGCTCCATCGCTCTTTCGGTAATATGGAGCTTCTCTGCGTCTGATTTGTGTTGATTCCAAACATCACATCAATGCAGCATTGCTGGGATAACCATGATATTGAAGGTGTGAGCCCTTGCCTCGATGTCCATTATCTACTGGAGAATGGGCTTAATGTGGTTGAAGCTGAGTCAATCTGCCCCCGTTCTCCTGCATGAGATCTCATTATCAATGTTGTGGTTGTTGAATTCCTGACCTAGGTAGACATACGCTTTGATATTTTCGATGGATTCATTCTCCAGTCGCAGTTTCACAATGAGGCAGAAAATTTCAAGCCAACCGCCTTACCTGCTTCATTCTACTCGGCGTGGGCTAGTGGATAAGTGACACGGCTCACAACCAGGAGGTGCTGAGTTCGTTCCCCATCACAGCACCGGCCGTTACCCCGGGGAAGCAAACCCTTAGAAAATGCAGGAGGAAGCAGACCCTTACATAAATGCACACTGAAGCCGGATGCACTGGGCCGACAGGCGCAAAATAAAAACCACAGTGCAACGCACACCGCCTTGGGGATTAGAGAAATAAGGCGAACGCAAAACAAAAAAAAAATACATTCTACTCGTTTAGGCTTTGTTGAGTGTTTGCAATTCTGCGACTGAAGATCGTCCGAAAAACGTAGATGTGAGAGAATCATGTCATCGATGCTGACACGTTGATCCTGTTAGTTTAAGGGCCTACAAACTTTTTCAATGGGAGCTGTGAACAGTTTTGAAAATATTGTATCTCCTTGTCATACACTGGAAAAGATCAGGAGGCATACATACTATTGTTGGCTTCATCGCATATGGCTTACTTGCCGAACTTTATGAACACCAACTAACGTATGTCTATATTTATATAAAACTTTATTTTCTTAACATAAATTTAGAACAAACAATTTATAGATTATTCCGTCTACTTTTAGCAGGGCATCTGGTACAAACATGTTGCAAACGTCGCAAAGGGTAAATTAGAAAAGACCACGTGGGCACGTTGCACCCAATCGCTTTATTTGTGGGATGGGAAGGGGAGGATTTCAGAGGCAGTGTTAACAAAATAGGCATGTGTATTTTCTTATGGTTAAACAGCGACAAAACAAAAAATATCAGAATTTAAACAAAAAATTCAAACAATATGTCTAGTGGTAGAAACTAGGCAGCGATTGTGAGTGTGAAGTGCTCTACAGAAAAGTAAAAGTGTTGCAACGACACAAATTGCGACATGAGCTTTCAGAATTGGGGATTGTTAAAGCTGAGAATTACGGCGATCGTCTTTCAAGAAACCAACTGAGAAACGACAAGTGTTCGAGCCCTACAAGTTTCAAGAATATTCTAGTCTCAAGAGTGTTGGGATCGGGCGCGTTGTCCTATCGGAAATTGGCGTCATACTCAGATGTTCGGTGAACGTGATGTGCAACTTTCTCTTGGCAATTGAACGTCTAAAAAGAAGCAGTCTGTAAGACACTGTCCGGGCAAACAATCTAAAGGTAATATAATTCCTTTTCCATGTTAGTTAAACACGTGTGATGAAGACCACTCTCTTTCGTCCAGCCGTATGGACAATCTTTCCATTTTGCTCTGTCCGCTGAAATGGGGAATTGTGCTGCGATTTGAAATAAAGCGAAGAAGCTTTGTGCAATATGTTAACTTCGCTCTCTCGTCCTGAGCTACCTTTGACCAGTGGCAAGCCATTATCAAGACGACTGGAGATAGCAAAGGATACAGATTTTTCCTCAAGGTTTACTCGCGAACTCTTTCCCGTTACCAGGTATCCCGCAAGGCAGCGTAATGTAATTCCTACCTAATTAATGACCCACCTCTTCTTCTTCTTATGTCCTACTGTCCTCTCTGTGAGACGTGGCAGAGTGGCGAGATGAGTGATGTTTTGTTATCGCCAGGTAAAAGGCTTGTAGTGTTGTTACTTCCTGAATGTATCAGAGACACCCTCGATCCACCGACGTCGTGGACTGGAGACCTGCACGTAGACAGGAGACCTGCATTTGATATGCTCTCGATGCAGGCTGGTCATAATGCAATCTGACTAAATGACCAAACTACTTGATACGTTGGAAGTCAATATAAGCTCTCACTGGGTTTGTCCCCACTGTCTGTCTCAGCATGTTGTTGCGGATTCGGTCACGGATTTGTTTTCTGGCTGCACAACGCATATCACAGCTTGGGGACTTACATTTATCCATTGGACCAACATTGCCGTTGGTAATAGAATGTAGGAATGAACAGTACATTTACCAGCCTTCTCTTGGTAAGTTGGCACAGCAACCGCCGCTAAAGGACAGGTCATCCATATATATAGTATAATATAGTATTAGTATAGTATAGTATAGTGTAGTATAGTATAGTATAGTATAGTATATTATACTTAACTTAACGTCTTTATACTGGTTTAGAAGACCCTGCAGAGTCTGTATACAACAAGTTACATTTACATCACCTTGCTCTAAAATCTATGCGCATCCAGTTTATTCTTAAACGCATTAACTGTCCCTGCCTCCACCACCTCCCCTGGCAATGCATTCCCAGCAGACACCACTCTCTGACTAAAAAAATATTTCCTAATATCTAACCTGGACCTCTCTTTAATCAGCTTGTAGCTATGCCCTCGTGTTATTGTAGGTGGCTGTATTTTAAAAAACTTGTTATAGTCTAATTTATCGATTCCTCTGATCATCTTATAAACCTGTATTAAGTCACCACGAATTCTTCTCTCTTCGAGACACTGTAGGCCCGTTTTTCTGAGTCGTTCCTCATAACTGTAATTCTGGAATCCAACTATCATCTTTGTCGCTCTTTTTTGTATTCTTTCTAGCATGTTTATGTCCCCTCTATGATAAGGACTCCACACCTGTACACAGTACTCCAATCTAGGTCTAACTAAAGCTTTATACAGTTTGACGATCACTTCCTTGCTCCTATGTTTAATATTTCTTTTTATCATACCTAACATTGCATTTGCCTTTTTCACTGCTACCTTAACTTGCTCACTCACCTTTCCTGTATGATCTATTATAACCCCTAGGTCCCTTTCCTTATCTATCTTTCTAATATTGTTTTCTCCCATTCTGTATTTATGTTCCATATTGGATCTACCCATGTGGATGACTGTACATTTATCTACATTAAACTCCATTTGCCAGCTTACAGACCATTCTCGAATTTTATCTAAATCCGACATCAATATATCCACTTCCGCTTTAGATGAGACACTACTGCATAGTTTTGTGTCATCAGCAAATTTTGCAATCATGGATCTCATATCAATGTCCAAATCATTTATATATATCAAGAACAAAATTGGTCCCAAAACCGAGCCCTGTGGCACACCACTTTTCACTTCACTCCACTCAGAGTACTCCTTATTTATGCCCACCCTCTGCCTTCTTCCTGTTAACCAATTTTCAATCCATTTGGCAACTTCGCCACCTATTCCATGTGATTTTAACTTTCGAAATAATCTTTGATGAGGTACTCTATCAAAGGCCTTTGCAAAGTCTAGATAAATAACATCCACTGGCTCCCCTTTATCTATGATTTTAGTAACCTCCTCCATGAATTCTAATAGATTTGTTAAGCATGATCTCCCTCTAGTAAACCCATGCTGACTATTTCTAATTAGATTAAATTTTTCTAAATGCATTACAATGTTTTCTTTGATTATTGACTCTAACAATTTACAGACTATGCTCGTTAAACTCACCGGTCTATAATTTGCCGGATCTGATTTTTTGCCTTTTTTGAATAAGGGGATCACTCCTGCATCTTTCCAATCCCGTGGAACAATCCCTTTTGTAAGTGATTGAGAACATAATATAGCCAATGGTTTTGCTAGTTGGTTTCTAATTTCATACAGCAATTTTGGGTGAATACCATCTTGACCTGGACATTATAGTATAGTATAGTATAGTACAGTACAGTACAGTACAGTACAGTATAGTATAGTATAGTATTGCATAGCATATCATAGCATAGCATAGCATAGCATAGTACAGCATAACATAGCATAGCATAGTATAGCATAGTATAGTATAGTATAGTATAGTATAGTATAGTATAGTATAGTATAGTATAGTATAGTATAGTATAGTATAGTATAGTATAGTATAGTATAGTATAGTATAGTACAGTATAGTATAGTCGCTGTAATCAAGAGGTTAAGGCACTCGCCTCTCACAGTGATGAACGGAAACGGTGTTCGATCCAATCCCGCAAGTTTCAAGCCGACCCCAGGTCTTGCGGGAGATAAGACCAGAGTGCCTGCATCCTGAGTTACCTCCAGTCGTCTCGACCAATAGTCTTGCCACTGATCCAAGGTAACTCGGGACAAGAGAGTGAGATTAATGACCAGCGCATTTACTTCCTCACTATAATCCAAATACAGCACACATCACATTATTTGGACAAAGCCGTCTGATGTTGTGGCCCTCATCGCTTGCGATGGGCAATATCTTTTTTTTAGTATAGTAGCCCCTTTCAGTCATGGCTGACTATATGATGATATGACTTGGAGTGATAATAAACAAATATACTTAACTTTTCATGTTTTTTCGTGTTGCAAGAGCTTGTCTGCTCCAAGCGTAAGGTGACCTTTCAGAGTGCATCTCCACTTGAATCGGTCTGCAGCTTCGTCTTCCAAGAAGGGCAGACATGTCCAGGACCTTCATATCAGGCTTATACACATCTTTGAACATTAACTGTGTCCGGCGACTGTTCTTTTGCCATCCGTCAACTGTCCATAGAGGATATCTTTGGGAATGCGACCATCTTCCATGCGACGAACACGACCAAGCCATCGTAGTCTTCGCTGCCTAAGGAGAGTGTACATGCTTGAGAGACCGGTGAGTCAGTGCACCTCTGCTCTTGTCACCTTGTCCCTCTATGTATTTCCAAGAATAGATCTCACGTGACGTAGATAGAAGGTGTTAAGTATGTGCTCCTGTTTGGTATAGGTTGTCCAAGTCTCGCTTGACACATAGAAGTGTGCTGACGTCACATGCATTGGACACCATAGCCTTGGTTTTAATTGTTAGTTTCTGGTTTTTCCAAACACGCATTATAAGATGAACAAGTATAGTAGCAGCTTTTCCAATGTGACTGTCTATTTTTGGGACAAGAGAGGGCGTGTCGTTGATGGGGGACCCCAAGTATATCAATTGGTGCAGAACTGGCAGTTCATAATTATCGATGCTAAGACTTGACGTGGCATTTTCTTCCCGTCTCAACACGTTTGTTTTGTTGATAATTATTATGAGACCAACATCTTTGCAAGCCTGGGAGAAGCGATCTATCAAGCTATGAAGTTCCTGCTGACTGTGGATAACAAGTGCATCATCATCATCATCATCAAAAAGCAAGTCCCTGGGTTTAAAAAAATTGTTTGTTTGTTTTGCATTCGCCTTATTTCTCCTATCCCCAAGGAGGTGTGTGTTGCACTGTGGTTTTTATTTTGTCGCCCCAGTGCATCCGACTTCAGCATGCATTTATGTAAGGGTCTGCTTCCTCCTGCATTTTCTAAGGGTTTACTTCCCCAGGCTAACGGCTGGTACTGTGATGGGGATCGAACCCATCATCTTCCGGTTGTGAGCCGTGCCACTTAACTACTAGGCCACGCCGTCCTCGTCCCTGGAGGTGATCTCCCTGATCTTCGTTTTGGTTTTAAACCTTGCAAGGTTAAACAGCAGATCATCCGATCTAGTGTGGAGGCAGATTCCTTCATTTGAGTTACCAAATTCGTGCTTCAGCGCGCAAAGAAGATTCCGAACAGTGTCGGGCCAGAACACATCTCTGCTTAACACCAATTCGAATACCAAATGGTTGGGATATGCTACTATCAAATTTGACTCTTTCTTTCATGCCTTCATGGAACGATATTAGTAGTCGTAGCAATTTGCTTTATATATATATATATGAGGATTCCGTGGCGAAGTGGTTAAGCCGTCGGCCTCGTGATTAGGTGGTGTTGGTTCGACTCCGGACTCCGCCTTCTTTTTCAAGGGTGCTTGATGCGGAGTCCCCTGCATCGCGTAGTCGTCCCCTAGTCGTCTTGTCCTTGACTTGCCACGCAATTAATCCTTTCTAAAAATAGCGAAAGCAAAATTAATTTTCCCATCATCGTCTACGAAGGACAGCGGCCTTTGCCAATATATAGACAGATAGATAGATAGATAGATAGATAGAGAGAGAGAGAGAGAGAGAGGGAGAGAGCGAGAGACAGCTACATTTACACATACGTTTCCAAATGATCATATATGAGAGCATGGAAGCCATGGAAGCCTCAATTTACATTAATATACATTAATAAGATCTGCTACTATATGAAACATACTGAACACGACAATGTCTATCGTGAATTAATTTATTCAAACAAGAAACGCAATCGATATCGAGTAGCATGATGTTAATTTATATAAATGTGGCAAAAGTGGGCTCTTATTTTTAATTGACAGAAAGAAAAAAAAAAGAAGAAAAATTAATATACACAGACCAAATGTTACCGGGGATGAAATTAATATGATCACTGTCACCTTCTCAGTATGTTGTAAAAGGTGGCTAACGAGGGTTGTGCTTGGGCCACGGCAACCTCTTCAGTAAAAACACGTGGCAGCAGGCAATAAAGAACGTCTATATCAGCTCATCGGAGGATTACGACCAGGGAACAGTCTACGGAGCTGGAGATCAACTTCAATGTGTAGGGAACTATGATCGAAACGGAATATCACAAAGTTTGCGCCAGGTGGATCCCACGAATGCTCACACAGTAACAGAAAGAACATCACGTGAAAGTTTGTCATTACCTTTTGAACCATTACGTGGATGAAGGTGACAGTTTCCTGGATCACATTATCACTCGTTAGTTATGAGACATGGTGCCACCACTAGGACCTTGAGTCAAAACAGCAGGCGATGGAGTGGCGACACGTGAGTTCCCAATCGAGAACAAAGTTTAAGACTCAGCCCTGAGGAGGTACATTCTTCTTCTTCTTTGCGTTCAGTTTCGTATGCTCGTTTTATGCCAGCAGATGGACTGCATCCATGAAGTGATACGTCAGTCGCAGGTCCTCAATGGTTCCCCACAGTTTGTCTTGTATGTTTCTTTCCTCGGGCCAGGTCTTCTCACGGGAGTCTTGGTGCAGTGGACATGTTTGCAGGATGTGTTCTGGAGTCTGGGGTCCTCTCTGACATGTGCATTGTGCATTATGTGCTGCTTTCATTTTATGCATGTGTGCATTTAGTCTGCAATGACTCAGCAGGTAAATTGATGTGCACTGCCTTTTGGAATAAGAAAGAGATAATCACTCTTGATTTCCGGGAACTTGGACAAACCATCAAACTCTGACCGTTACATTGCAACGCTGACTAAGCTTAAGGCTCGAATTTTCAGAGAAGAAGACAACCTGTTTTTTGCAACACGATAATGTCAGGCCCCATGCCAATTGTAAAAACCGTCGAACACATTATTAGTCTTGGCTGGGCTGTTCTACCATAACCACCGAATAGTTCAGATTTAGCGCCTCCTGACGTCCATCTATTCGAGATAAAGAAAGATGGACTGCGTTTGCAACATTTTCCTAAAAGCGACGAAGGCATAGCAGCTGTGAAACAGTCGGTCACCTTCGCTGGTGCAGATTTTTACGAGCGCGGCATGTATGCTCTTGTTCATCGTTGGAGAAAATGTATAGCCAAGGGAGGTGACTATATTGAAAAATAGTTTTTTGAAGGCAAGACATTGCTCCATCAAATGGTGTTATTGTGCTCTTTTGATCTAATATGGTTTTCATGAAATCAAATAGTAGGCATTACTTTTGTAGCGACCCTTATATCTTGGCCAGCTAATATCAGCTAGATAGCAAATACGAAAGTGAGATCATTAAGAGAATTGCAGTGGCAAGGAATACATTTAATGCCCTTATTAAAAAAAGGCAAAAAATCAGATCCAGCAAATTATAGACCGATGAGATTAACGAACATAGTCTGTAAATGGTTAAAGTCAATACTCAAAGAAAACATTGTAATGCATTTAGACAAGTTAAATCTGAACAGAAATAGTCAAAATGGGTTTACTAAAGGGAGATCGTGCTTAACAAATCTTTTAGAATTCATGGAGGAGGTTACTAAAATGATAGATGAAGGGGAGCTAGTGGATGTCATTTATCTAGATTTTGCAAAGGCTTTTGATAGAGTACCTCATCAAAAGATTATTTAGAAAATTAAAAACCCATGGAATAGGTGGGGAAGTTGCGAAATGGATTGAAAATTGGTTAACAGAAAGAAGGCACAGAGTGGACATACATAAGGAGTACTCTGAGGGGTGTGAAGTAAAGAATGGAGTGCCACAGGGCTCGGTTTTTGGGACCAATTTTGTTCTTGATATATATAAACGATTTGGACATTGATTTGGGATCCATGATTGCAAAATTTGCCGATAACACAAAACAATGCAGTAGTTTCTCATTTAAAGCAGAAGTGAATATTTTGAGGTCGGATTTAGATTAAATTCAATAATGCTCTGTAAGATGGCAAATGAAGTTTAATGTAAATAAATGTACAGTCATCCACATGGGTAGATCCAATATGGAAAATAATTACAGAATGGGCGACAACAATATTAGAAAGAAAGTTAAGAAAAGGAACCCATGGGGTTATAATAGATCATACAGCTAAGGTGAGTGAGCAAGGTCAGGTAGCAGTGAAAAAAGCAAATGCAATGTTAGGTATGAAAAAAAGAAACATTAAACATAGGAGCAAGGAAATGATAGTCAAACTGTACAAAGCATTAGTTAGACCTAGATTAGAGTACTGTGTACAAGTGTGGAGTCTTTATCATAGAGGGGGTATAAACATGCTGGGAAGAATACAGAAAAAGAGCGACAAAGCTGATAGTGGGACTCCAGAGTAACAGTTATGAGAAAAGAGAAAAAAACCGGCCTACAGTGTCTAGAAAAGAGAAGAATTCCAGTTGACTTAATACAGGTTTATAAGATGATGAGATGAACAGATAAATTAGACTATAACAAGTTTTTTTTCAAAATACAACCACCCACAAGAACAAGAGGACATAGCTACAAATTAACTAAAGAGAGGTCCAGATTAGATATTAGGAAATATTTTTTTAGTCAGAGAGGGGTGAATGCTTGGAATGCATTGGCACGGGGGTAGTGCAGGAAATGACAAATAATGGATTTAAGAATAAATTGGATGCGCATAGCTTTTAGAGCAAGGTAATGTACATGACACTGGTTGTACACATAATCTGTGGAGTTTTCTAAACCAGTTTAAAGACGTTAAGTTAAATTAACATCATACGACATACACTTCTGTCTAAGCAGATATCTCAGAAACTAAAAATAAGAATCACTAAATGATATGTACATTCAGTTGTATTGTATGGAGCAGAAACCTGGACCCTGACCAAGAAAATGGAGAAGCGTATTGAGGTTATTGAAATGTGGGCATTCAAAAGACGGAGGATTTCTTGGAAAGATAGGAAAACAAATAGTGAGGTTCTTAAACAACTCAAAGTATAGAAGATACTTCTGAAGGACATAACAAGCAGAAAAATAAAATATTTTGATCATGCCAAGTGATACGACAGTTTGCTGAAAGTTATAATGGGTGGTAGAGTGGAGGGTAAGATAGCCAGAAGGCGGCAGAGGTACAGATGGACAGACAACATCAAAATGTGGTCGCGACACAGTTTAACTGCGTGTAGCAGCCTGGCACACGTAATAGAGCCAGCTCGACATCCATTAGCATCAATCTCCGATTCGGAGACGGCACTTAATGATGATGATATTAACAGTAGTCAAAATAGATATGAGGTATGATAATACTCAATATAAGTATGGGATATGATAATAGTAATTCTATGTAGGAGATATGCTAATTAGTACTCAATATAGGTATGGAGTATGCCGATACTTAACATAAACCTGAAGACTTAGGGACCACATATTTTCGAGTAAAGACTACTATACAAGTCACAAAAGTCGACTAAATAGACTTGTGCTTGGGGCTAGCTAACTCGCCGTTCAAAATAAAGTGCTGCAGAAACCAATTCCGCAGCACCAAACTAATGGTTTGACGCAGGCTTTCCACAATGAGATGAAATAATAGATTCTGAACCTGTATCAAAATATATATTTATTGCAAAATAACAGAACAATGTAAGTGTATAATTCATAACATTTTAGTAACAAACACACACACACACACACACGCACGCACATACAAACACACGCACACATGCACACACACATCTTATACATTTATAAGAATTTGACAACATTTTATCGACATTGTATCAACTTAATACTCATTTTTAAGAACATACAACGTTAAAAAGTGCACTCAACATCTCGTAAAGATGACGCAATGCAAGAGTTCTGCTAAAATGTGTGATATATTCCAACGGGATCTTTGCATTCTGGACACCAGTGCGTTGCGTCTTTGGTAATCTTAATGCAAAATGGAATAAGGCAGCAGCCAAACCAACATCTGCAGAAACAAAAAAACAATAAATGCAATAATGTAGACTCTTCATACCGCATTACAATGTACAAGAAAAATAAATACGAGAAGTGATCAATATAATATATGGAGTCAATCAAATACGACGGATAGTTGAACATTTATGCACTTTAGTTTGAAGGAGTCCAATCGATTTCCTGAAAATTGGTGTGAACTTTAGTCCTTCTCTATGTATTCACCCTGCATGGTGATTGTGAACTTTAGTCCTTCTCTATGTATTCACCCTGCATGGTGATTGTGAACTTTAGTCCTTCTCTATGTATTCACCCTGCATGGTGATTGTGAACTTTAGTCCTTCTCTATGTATTCACCCTGCATGGTGATTGTGAACTTTAGTCCTTCTCTATGTATTCACCCTGCATGGTGATTGTGAACTTTAGTCCTTCTCTATGTATTCACCCTGCATGGTGATTGTGAACTTTAGTCCTTCTCTATGTATTCACCCTGCATGGTGATTGTGAACTTTAGTCCTTCTCTATGTATTCACCCTGCAAATCAATGCAATTCTCCCATCTATTCTTAACCTTCCCGATGCTTTGTAGAACTCCCCCTCTGGTCCTGGAACCACGTCTCCAGTTAAGATTTAAAATCCTGGACGCCAGAAAAACGACGTCCAGGAAGCGGATTCTCCATGTTTGGTAACAGGAAGAAGTCACTAGGTGCCAAGCCTGATGGATGAGGCATCATTTCATACCCGCACATTTTTCTGACGCTCATGCCATTATTACTGAACTGAAGACGTGGTCCCAGGTCCAGACAGAGGAGTTCTACAATCAGGCATCGGAATATGAAGAATATATGATAGAAGTGTCTCGCACTGCAGGGTGAATGTACAGAGAAAGACTAAAGGTTAGCAGCAGTTTTCAGGTAAGTGTATTGACTTCCGTGGCGAAGTGGTTAAGCCGTCGACCTCGTGATCGGGTGGTGTGGGTTCGACTCCGGACTCCGCCGTCTTTTACACGGGTGCTTGATGTGGAGTCCCCTGCATCTCGTAGTCGCCCCCTAGTCGTCTTGTCCTTGACGTGCCACTGGAGTCGGGCGGCTCGAAACGAGAGATTGAGGATAAAAAGTAGCGCAGTTAATCCTTACTAAAAATAGCGCTAGCAAAATTAATTATTCCATCATCGTCTACGATGGACGGCGGCCTTTGCCTTGTATTGACTTCTTAATACTATAGTGCAAAACTTTCTGACCATCCCTCACATAAAGAACAAGATTATACCCCACGAACATATAGAAGGTTTATAACCTTTCATACAAAAACATAACACTTAGGGACCTTCCTGCAGTGAGCAAGGACATTCTGTCTGGGTTTGAACCACACAGAAACATCTTGCATCACTAAAACACTAGCATAGATACATGCAGACGCACACATGCATCCAAGCACAGGTTAATAAGTCCTGATATCGACAAAAAAGACTGCGGTCCGAGTGAAAAAGTCGTGTTTACGTCAGTAGAATACAGAGAAGCAATAAAGTATGATCAAGAAATAATCTGAACTTGGTTTTTGTCTTTGTTTCCGTGGATTTCAAAATATTATTCAGTGGCAGGAAGAATATCGTTGTCTTTTCAGTTCTAGCTCTTACATCTGCCTCTGTGCCCCTGAAGCATCAATGGTGGAGTCGAAATATGTGAAGATGTCCACCTCTACCAGTGTTACTTAACTTAACGTCTTTATACTGGTTTAGAAGACTCTGCAGAGTATGTATGTTGTATTTGCATTACCGGGAACAGGGGCTTAGACTGGGGTTTAGAAGACTCTACAGAGTTTGTATACAACCAGTTTCAATTACAATACCGGGTCGTGGGCTAGTGGTTAAGTGACACGGCTCACAATCTGAAGTGCTAGGTTCGATCCTCATCACAGCAAACAAACAAGATTACATTACCTTTCTCTTAAAAAACTATGCGCTTCCAATTAATTCATTCTTAAATGCATTAATTGTCCCTGCATCTACTACTTCCCGTGGCAATGCATTCCAAGCATTCACCACTCTCTGACTAAAATATTATTTCTTAAAATCGAATTTGGACCTCTCTTTAGTTAATTTGTAGCTATACCCTCTTGTTCTTGTGAGTGGT
This sequence comes from Ariolimax columbianus, assembly GCA_036924085.1. NCBI lineage: Eukaryota > Metazoa > Mollusca > Gastropoda > Stylommatophora > Arionidae > Ariolimax > Ariolimax columbianus. Next base: position 58,153,188 of record JAVGWX010000004.1, read on the forward strand.
TGTAATTTGAAAAACTTGTTACATTTTAATTTTTCCGTTTCTCTGATCATCTTATAAACCAGTATTAAGTCACCTCAAATTCTTCTCTTTTCTAGACTCTGTAGGCCGGTTTTTCTGAGTTTTTCTTCGTGACTGTAATTCTGGAATCCCACTATCAGCTTTGTCACTCTTTTTAGAATTCTTTCCAGTATGTTTATATCCCCTCTATGATAAGGACTCCACATCTGTACACAGTACAACAATCTAGGTCTAACTATTGCTTTACACAGTTTGACTATCACTTCCTTCCTCCTATGTTTAATATTTCTTTTTATCACACCTAATATTGCATTTGCCTTTTTCACTGCTAGCTGAACTTTCTCACTCACTTTACCGGTATGATCTGTAATATCTCCTAGGTCCCATTACTTATGTATCTTTCTAATATTGTTCTCGCCCATTCTGTAATTATGTTCCATATTGGATCTACCCATGTGGATGACTGTACATTTATTTACATTAAACTCCATTTGTCATCTTACAGACCATTCTTGAAATTGATATCAATCCGACCTCAAAATATCCACTTATGTTTTAGATGTGACACTACTGCACATTTTTGTGTCATCAGCAAATTTTGCAATCATGGATCCAATATCAAAGTCCAAATCGTTTATATGTATATCAAGAACAAAATTGGTCCCAAAACCGAGCCCTACTTCTCGAACACATCTCGAAGCACGTTGGCTCTTTATGGTACTGATTTCAAATAGCTTGATTTTCTTTATATCAATATTTAGTCACAGCTTATCTGAATGCACACTCGCCATATTGCTTTTTTTCTTGCATTGACAATGACTTTGTGACAGCAGTTCTGAGACTTCTGCGTAGCCCAGCCCCATTAACTATGACCACAATGACCATTTATACATGTCCATGCTGTTGATAGAATCATAATATAGTCTATCACCATCAGGAACCAGAGTGGTGGCAATAGACAATCTCTGCTTCACTTATGATTGTACTCTAAAACTGTAGGCCAATACAGCTGGAGGAGAATCAGGTTATGCCTGGTCCATGAGCCTAGTCCACCTCCCAAACAACGACTCATATTTAATCAAGTTAGACCTGGTCAATGAATCTAGTCCACCTCCCAAACAACGACAAATACTTAATCAAGTTAGACCTGGTCAATGGATCTAGTCCACCTCCCAAACAACGACTCATATTTAATCAAGTTAGACCTGGTCAATGAATCTAGTCCACCTCCCAAACAGCCACAAATACTTAATCAAGTTAGACCTGGTCAATGGATCTAGTCCACCTCCCAAACAACGACTCATATTTAATCAAGTTAGACCTGGTCAATGGATCTAGTCCACGTCCCAAACAACGACAAATACTTTATCAAGTTAGACCTGGTCAATGGATCTAGTCCACCTCCCAAACAACGACAAATACTTTATCAAGTTAATCATGGTCAATGAATCTAGTCCACCTCCCAAACAACAACGACACATATTTAATCAAGTTAATCATGGTCAATGAATCTAGTCCACCTCCCAAACAACAACGACAAATATTTAATCAAGTTAATCATGGTCAATGAATCTAGTCCACCTCCCAAACAACAACGACAAATATTTAATCAAGTTAATCATGGTCAATGAATCTAGTCCACCTCCCAAACAACAACGACACATATTTAATCAAGTTAATCATGGTCAATGAATCTAGTCCACCTCCCAAACAACAACGACAAATATTTAATCAAGTTAATCATGGTCAATGAATCTAGTCCACCTCCCAAACAACAACGACAAATATTTAATCAAGTTAATCATGGTCAATGAATCTAGTCCACCTCCCAAACAACAACGACACATATTTAATCAAGTTAATCATGGTCAATGAATCTAGTCCACCTCCCAAACAACAACGACACATATTTAATCAAGTAAGACCCACCCACGAATCTAAAAACCAATCTCCTCCTCTCGCTCCCCTTCCAAACACATATACACACACATACACACACATACAAACACACATACACACACACACACACACATCTACACACACATACACACACACACACACGGAACAATGCATATGAAACAGCCAAACACATTAAAACTCAAAGCAGGTAGACAAACAAAAACTGCTGTCGGGCTATTCATCAATCCGAATACTTTATTCAGCGCAACTTATCACAAGTCTTGTTTTCAAGTCCTTACTTCCTGGTTCAAGTCTAGCCTCTATTCACGCCTCAAGTGAAGTCCCAAGTCTTCATGTTTCATGTCAAGCAGCTCCAAGTCAAATCTCGTGAAGTCTCAAGTTTAGTCTCCGGTCGAGTCGACAGTTCGATGATCCTATATAATTCATCATCATCATCTAGCAGCATGTCCTACGCAGAACGTCGTTTATAAAACAGCCGGTCTGTAAGACTCTAGATCTCTTGCCAGAACTCCCGCCTCTGTCGCTGTTATCTTCAGCACCTCCGTGATGTCTTGTGTCCACCTTCTCCTCGTCTGCATATGCCCTTCGTTCAACGCTCCATTCCTTCCAGTATTGTTCTTTCTAGACAATTATAGACATTCGGCAAAGAGATGAACATATAAGGGAAATGGTTTATCGATTCCATCATAATAAAAAAAATGGAATACTTTTTGTCCCACCAAGAGACATAATTATTTTGAGAGGACAGTGATGGAAGTTATGGCGCCAGGCAAAAAAGCCAGGGGTAGACCGAGACGACAATGGCACTAAGATGTCAAGGAATGCTTGGGCATGACTTTGGCGAACGAGTTTCTTTCAGAAAGGCTGTGATGGGAAGTACGTTCTACAAAGGACATGCTACATAATGAGGATGATGATGATAGACAAGATATTGTCAATATAGCCAATTGTCCTCGATATTCAGTTCTTTAAGAATTGCTTTCAATAAATAAACATTAAAAACAGGGAAATGACTCATGAAACCTTCATTGCACCAGGGTGGTCTCAGTCGCCTTCGTTGCTGAACGTGTTGACGACAAAACGCGTACTCCGTCGTTTCCCAGAGCCAGACTCTTTGGTCTGTATAAGTAGGACCGTCCTGCAGGATATGTTCTGATGTTTGCTTAGGTGATCCACAATGGCACATGGGGGTGTCTCTAAGACCAATTCTATGGAGGTGGGCTTTGAGTCTGCAATGTCTCGTTCTGAGTCTAAAGATTGTTGTCTGCACATCTCTGACAAAGTTTGCCAATTGTCTGGCTTGTTTTCTTTGTGCTGGTCTCTCCATTCCCTTCTCATGGACAGTTTGCGAGCTCATCTGCTTTCTCTTCGTTTCCAAGGATCCCACAGTGAGCCCGAATCTACCGTAGGACTAGATCTGTTTTTTGGGTCAGCAATCAGATGTATTTTATTTCGTGTGAGAATCTTTCTTGTTTGGGGTTTGAGGTGGCTTGGAATACGTTCCCGGAGTCTGTTAGAATGACTGTTTTTCTCGTGGTTGAGTTTTGGCTGATAACAATCCTCGGTGATGCATGAATAGCTGTTGCTTCAGCTTTGAAATTGGAACACATCTCTCTTGCTGGTGTAGAGTGATTTCGTATGTGCATGCTTCAGTAAATAGTCAATAGCAGATAATTGAATACATTTATGTTGCCTATACTTAATAAATCATTAATTGTTAAATTATAAATGTATTACATGAGAGTCGGAAAATCATGATTTGGTTTCGTCAAGTCAGTGCAAGCCAACACGTGAAATTACTAACCGAGTCGCAAGTCGAATCAATTCGTTGACAGAAAATTCTCAAGCCGAGTCTCACATCCTTAATTAAACTTAACTTAACTTAACTTAACTTAACTTAACGTCTTTATACTGGTTTAGAAGACCCTGCAGAGTCTGTATACAACCAGTTACATTTACATCACCTTGCTCTAAAAGCTATGCGCATCCAGTTTATTCTTAAATGCATTAACTGTCCCTGCCTCCATTACCTTCCCTGGCAATGCATTCCCAGCAGACACCACTCTCTGACTAAAAAAATATTTCCTAATATCTAACCTGGACCTCTCTTTAGTCAGCTTGTAGCTATGACCTCGTGTTATTGTAGGTGGCTGTATTTAAAAAACAAACTTGTTATAGTCTAATTTATCGATTCCTCTGATCATCTTATAAACCTGTATTAAGTCACCACGAATTCTTCTCTCTTCGAGACACTGTAGGCCGGTTTTTCTGATTCGTTCCTCATAACTGTAATTCTGGAATCCCACTATCATCTTTGTCGCTCTTTTTTGTATTCTTTCTAGCATGTTTATGTCCTCTCTATGATAAGGACTCCACACATGTACACAGTACTCCAATCTAGGTCTAACTAAAGCTTTATACAGTTTGACGATCACTTCCTTGCTCCTATGTTTAATATTTCTTTTTATCATACCTAACATTGCATTTGCCTTTTTCACTGCTACCTTAACTTGCTCACTCACCTTTCCTGTATGATCTATTATAACCCCTAGGTCCCTTTCCTTATCTATCTTTCTGATATTATTTTCTCCCATTCTGTAATTATGTTCCATATTGGATCTACCCATGTGGATGACTGTACATTTATCTACATTAAACTCCATTTGTCAGCTTACAGACCATTCTATCTAAATCCGACATCAATATATCCACTTCCGCTTTAGATGAGACACTACTGCATAGTTTTGTGTCATCAGCAAATTTTTCAATCATGGATCTCATATCAATGTCCAAATCATTTATATATATCAAGAACAAAATTGGTCCCAAAACCGAGCCCTGTGGCACACCACTTTTCACTTCACTCCACTCAGAGTACTCCTTATTTATGCCCACCCTCTGCCTTCTTCCCGTTAACCAATTTTCAATCCATTTGGCAACTTCCCCACCTATTCCATGTGATTTTAACTTTCGAAATAATCTTTGATGAGGTACTCAATCAAAGGCCTTTGCAAAGTCTAGATAAATAACATAAACTGGCTCCCCTTTATCTATGATTTTAGTAACCTCCTCCATGAATTCTAATAGATTTGTTAAGCATGATCTCCCTCTAGTAAACCCATGCTGACTATTTCTAATTATATTAAATTTGTCTAAATGCATTACAATGTTTTCTTTGATTATTGACTCTAACAATTTACAGACTATGCTCGTTAAACTCACCGGTCTATAATTTGCTGGATCTGATTTTTTGCCTCTTTTAAATAAGGGGATCACTCCTGCATCTTTCCAATCCCGTGGAACAATCCCTTTTGTAAGTGATTGAGAACATAATATAGCCAATGGTTTTGCTAGTTGGTCTCTAATTTCATACAGCATTTTTGGATGAATACCATCTTGACCTGGACATTTATTCACTTTCAACCCCTCTAATTTTTTAAAAACCATTTCCTCTGTAATATAGATTGATCTTAATCCCGTTGTATCCATGTCTCTTTGAAAAATATCTATAGGCTCTGGGATCTCGGAGCAGTCCTCCTTTGTGAAGACTGTGCCAAAGTACTGATTGAGCAGATTAGCTGCCTCCCTATTCTCACTTATTATTTTCCCTGTACTGTCTATGAGAGGGCCTACTTTGTCTTTCGTTCTTTGTTTATTTTTAACATAAGAGAAGAAGCTTTTATTGTCAGTCTTGATCCTCTGAGCAAGTTTTTTTTCAAAGTCTATTTTTGCTGTTTTATTCGCTTTCTGAGATATGTTCTGCTTGTCCAAATATTTTACATATGTTTCTTTTGATTTACCTGCCTCTATATATTTTTTCCATGCTTTATTTTTCATCTTGAATGAGATATAGGTGCAAATCGTCCCGAGTTGATGGACCCGAGTCGACAATTGTCACTCGTAAATTACAAAAAAAAGGTCAGTAAGTATCATGTCCGTTGCAAAACGTCGCCTTTACAACTGCCAAACTATTTGTTAGTTATAAGTTTCTCAGCAGGTGTGCAGCATAGTATGCCATTACTTTCCGTACGTGGAGAAGCAATTCTACCAAGAAAAAATCATGTGTCTGCAAAACGCGACCGGCGGGATTCGAACCAATTTCTTTATATTGTGAAACTGACGTTTCACTCCGAAGACACCATGTGTCCCATGAATTACGTGAATCAGGTAATTTGATCGACAGGTCATGACCTGTAAACATGTGAATAGTGCGGCAGATCTAGAGAATCAACAAGCTTAATTAACAGCATATAGATAACAAACTCACCCGGTGAGGCACAGCAGGATACAACTGCCCCACGAAAGAAGTCCTGATTCAAAAGTAACTACGGTTGTTACTGACGAACCACAATACTGGCACACGATGAAAGCAGGACAATGGTTGTACATGTTACTTTCACCAGGCTTGGCAAAATGCATTGCACCTGATCAATTTACAAGTCATTTCTTTAATTAAATTTCATAGATAAACAATGACATTTTCATACCAATCAGGGCTGAAATTCGTTATACGAGGGACAATCATTAAGAAACAGAAATTATACGAGCCAAACTTTTAAAATTTGAAAAATCTTTGTTGTTATTACTTCAAGTGTTTGCCTCACTAGTTTCTACTGGCGGAAGCGCGCCTATTCAACCACAGACCGCAGTCAATTGGGCGATATAAAGTCGTTTAAACCAGTGCTTGGGTGTATGTGTGTATCTGCATGTACCTTGCCTAGTGTTTCCGTGATGCAAAGGTGTTTCATGTCATTTCATGATCCTCTCGCTGTTCCTCGTAGATATGTGGTTTCTATTTTCCTTTTTCTTTTTTTCCTTTGTGTCCGGCTTCTGAGGCTAAATATGCACAACTTTGGTTTACTGGAACCATTTTGGGAATGGGTATATTTATTTTACGTATAGCACTCTTTTATTTTTTTTAAAAAGTTGATAGAGATCCTTTTTATTTCTTATTTTTATAGTCCACCTGCCTGGCAACACACTTTATCCACATGTCCACTTGCTTGTGAATGCCTTCTATAAAAATGTTTTTTGTGTGACCTTTGAAGAATTTTGCACCGCCTCCGCTACTTCGTTGTCATCTGCATTGGGACCCATCTGCTACACACTTTCCTATAACAGAGGTAATCATGGACAATTTTGTGCGCAGCGCTGTGACTCATTTCAAAGCATACGGCTATTTCATCGACAGTTGCTCGCCTGTCGCCAAAGACTAGCTGGTCGATCTGCTGTTTCGTTGTGTCAGTTGCCACGCTAGCTGTCTCCCACTCCGCGGTTCATCAATGATATTTTGTCTTCCGTTTCAAAATCTTTCTACCCATTCATACATTCTCCCCTGACTCAAACAACTGTCTTCACACTGAACCTTCATTCAGCTGTACATTTCAGAAGGTTTCACACCCTCTGACCACAGAAAACAACAACAGCCCAATAATGCCTCGTTGTTCTTCCATGGTGCAAGTCGACAGTGTGACAACGATGTTGTACTCTCTTTTGTGCATGCGCATACAGCTCAATCGTCATGACCCCTGCATGGGATATTGCTAAAGTTAGTGTCCTGAAATAGGAATTTCCGTTGTACATACTGTTTCATGCACTTTATAATAATATTCCTACTGGATAATGACTGTTACTCGCATTTTCTTTTTTCTAGGAAAACCCTTTTATGCACAGTTTGATATAGAAAATATGACCTTGTAGTGTATTTAAACCACCAATGTAACCAGACCCTTTACATTCATAGACAATAGCTTTAATTACTCAGGCGTTGAAGAGTTGCTTAGAACAACCAAAAACGCGATAGGGCTTGTCATTGGAGGAGTGGCAATGAATAACCTTAGATATGCGGATAATCGAGTTTTGATAGCCAAAAGTGAGCAAGAATTGCAGGAGCTTGTGACAACAATATGTAAAATAAGTCGTGAGTTTGAATTAGACAAAAAAACTATGATACTTGGGAAAGGGAACAAAAAACATATGTATATAGATAACAATAAAAGATCAACTACTGGAGCATGTACATAGTTTCTCCTATCTAGGTCATTTAGCAACGTGAGAAGATAGCTGTGAAACCAAAAATTCCGAAAGAGAATAGGTATGCCCAAGATGATATTCAGCAACATGCGACACATACTGACATTCAAATAGATAAACCATTAAATTCAAAATGAGAATTGGCAAATGTTATGTATACTCGTCAATACTTTATGGCACAGAAACATGGACACTGAATAACAAGTTGGAAAGAGTACTGAAGCCTTTGAAATGTTGAAATATATATGATCGGGTCGCATCTCTTGGAAAGAGAAGAAAACAAATATACAAGTATTGAAAAGTTGTGGGTGTAAAGAGAATTAATGACCGAAATCAATGTTAGACAGGCAAGTTATTTGAGTCATATAACAAGACATACCTCCTTGTTGGGTGGAAGACAGTCGTCGAAGAAGTAGATAACGTTATAAGTGAGTAGATAACACCAGGGGATGGACTGGAAAAAGCCTGTCAGATTGCTCCATTACACGGAAAGATAAGAGTACACTGGAGATCAATTGCAGCCGACCTTCGATGCGGAGAAGACACGAACTGAACTGAAAGTCAAAGAGATATGTCGTCAGCTCCACACGATGCTTAGCGCCACAAATGAAAGAGAAAACAAAAGTTACCTAAGCAGGTAAAATGGCTCTCAAGAGGCTGCAAAATGGCGCCACATCTTTAAATATGGTATATGTTGTTGTTGTTGAATGCCCATGGTGAGTAAGTTTATTATTTTGTGCACACTGAACACGACGTCAAGTGGCGGGTTACTGCAGCCTTCCTGGCATGTCGAGTGTGATGATAAAGGGGGATCTGAGTCCTCCAGAATGTTGCGTTAATCCTGACATCATCAACTTGTCGCTCAATATTACGAGGATCACGTCGATCTTCACTTGGTTATCCAGATTGCTATTGAACAGCCTGCTTCCAGGTGTGGTCTTGGTAAGAATTTTCACCTGATCTTGACTAACATTATCTGATCAGTATGTTCTGCCTGACCATACGTTAGTTTTCTTTACCCATCAATAAATCAACCCAAATAATACAGGGATCAAGATGCTGAGCACCGCATGAGCTGCAGTGGTCAGCAACCCATAGCTGACTGCTAGCGTCAGGCCAGCGAACCAGAGCTGACAAAGACCCTTCTACACCTTCACGCGGTGATCCTGGATAACAGGCTGCAGCAGGGCAGACTGGTTAAGGAGAAGGGATCGAAGAGGAAATGCTAACCCGGTACTCAATTAATGCTTGCTGAAGTCGGATGTGTTGGACCGAAAGATGCAAATATCGCAGTTAAGCTGTAAACTACGACACAACGCATTCCGTTCTCTGGACTACATTCTGCTACTTAAGCCCTTTCAGGGTTTGGTAGCGGGAGATTGAGAACGAACAGGACACGAACTAGTACGATAACGGATCTTACACGCTATTCAGAACGGCAGTATCGGCACTGGAGCTGGTCGGCCCAAATAATAAAAGACCAGACCTAGCACAACAAAGCCTGTTGTTTTGTTTCTGCGGTGGCTGTCATGTTTCTGTGTGTTGTTTTCTGGACCTCCTGTGACTTATCAGTCCAATGCGAGCACGGCATGTTCTATTCCACAGTTTGCACATTGTGACTTTTGCTGCCGGTGAGGGTGGTTTTCCTGCTCTTCTCTATCGGATCATGCGTTTGGACTGCGCTGTCTGTATACGTCGACTCTCTCCTTCAGCAACACCTACGTTTACTGTATTTCTCCAATCTGATCTGTTTCCGTAGAAAAACTATCTAACTTTATTCATCATCATCATCATCATCATCATCATCATCATCATCATCACTTGATTGGTCAATCCGGAGACTGACTGTAAGGTAGTCTATGTCTCTCCAATTTACCATATCCTCTGCAGCTCTCTTCCTTTCAGCATAGGTTCGCACTGTAATGTCCCTGCATGCCAATGATGTAAAATTGAATCTTGGACGCCCAGGTCTTCTCTTTCCTTGATTCTTCTGTAAAAGACTTTCATGTCTAATATTGTGACCCAGCCAACTCAACCGACGTTTTTTGTGTATTATATGCAATATTTATCTTTGTGCGCTCACTTCAGTGTTTACATTGTGATTATTTCTTTTTTCTGTCCAACTCACTCTTTCAAAGGCTTCCAATCTTTTTTCATCCTTTGTTGTAGCTCCATACAGTACAATTGGCCATATATGAGTGGCGATTTTTCTTTTCCTCAGTTAAATCCTGATATTTTTTGAGAATAACACTTTCTGTTTTTTTCTGAAGCGATTTTTTGCCATTGCAGTCCTTGTCTTAATTTCTGTCTTATTTCGGGCATATTCTGTTATGGTCTGGCCCAAATGTGTAAACTTTTTTGAGCTTGTTCGATTATTACTCCATTTATTATCATATTTGTTTATTTTCATGCCAAACTATTGAACTGTGCTATTAATTTTTTTCAAGCAGCATTTGCAACTGATGCTCCCACTATCGCTTGGTCATCGGCAAATTTGATGACATTAACTTTCAAACCATTAACTTTCAAACCATTAACTTTCAAACCATTAACTTTCAAAACATTAACTTTGACACCCTTATTACAACGTTGCATAACCTTGTCCACCATCCTCTCAGAATATGCGTTATAGAGACTCGGTGAAAAGAAGCAGCCCTGTCGTACCCAGTCTTATGGAAAGAAGATCCGCGAGACCTTCTGTGATTGAAATAATCGCCTACTGATTTTCATACAGGTTCTGGGTTTACTTAATGAGTGTTCTTTCTATACCTATTTGTTGCAGGATCTGAAAAAGTCTGCTCCAGGGGACTCGGTGAACAGCTTTCTCATATTAAAAAAAGCAGATAAATAGTGGTCGTCCTTAATCGATCATTCTTTCTGCGAGAAGCCGCAATGCTCCGATGGCATCCGGTGTACCTCTGACCTTGCGAAATCTAAACCGGTTACAATTAGGAAAAAGAAGTCAGACGTCTCCGCAAGGATGCTGCAATTAACCCACTGCAATTGAATACAGGTTTATGTTAAGAAAGATAAAACAGCGAGGAAAGGCACTATCCAATAAATATTATAATCTGAGAGATCTAGTAAAATTGCGTCTAAGACTAACAGCTACGACAGATCATAAGGTGCACACCACAAGTACATCAACATAGATTTGTCACACGATCGAAGAAAGTCCAAAGAAATACAAAGCAAGTCCAGACTCGAGCCAAACCATTTTCCAAGAGTACCAGAGCTAACAACGATGAAAACAAGATCACACAGACAAGAACATTTTTAATAAGAGTTACAGAAAGACAAGAACCACGAGTACGCCAAACAAGAGTTTCAGACCTAACATTTACCCGATCAAATAAAGAGAAGAAGAACCAGCAACTGAACCACTCAGCTCTCTGTGAAGCACAGGTCTCATAGAAATAAACGCCAAGTCTTCCTGTTATGAGCCATCAATTCTATCTCTCTCTACGTCTTCACCTCTTCCTTCATGCTTTCATCGAAATCTCTTCTCTATGCGTGTTTTGTTCTACTTCTACGTCCCTTGTCCGGGGGACACTAGAACAGAGACTGTATTGTAATGCTATCAGATGGTTTCTTTAATGTATATTTCTCATCCAACGCTAGGGTCTTCTTGTCACGTCATGTTCCACTAATATATGTCTTGTTCTTTTCATTTGTTCACGTTCGTGATTTTATTATACCGTTGCCTGTATCTATGACAATAACCCGAAACCAAGTGCAGCAACGCTTCCACAGCGACCACAACAATCTCCAACAGGTTAGAGAGTTCAAATACCTAGGTAGTGTTTTCACTGATGATGGCAGAGTGGACAGAGAGATAGCACAAGCACATGTCAAATAATGCCTTCGAGTCTTTATTAAGATGACGGACGTACAGCCTCTTGATATTTGGTGTCTGGAAATTAATTTTGGTTAATTCTATGTACGCATTCTACTTTACAGGCCTTTGGTTTCAATGTGACCACCTATTTGTCTAATTCCATTTCGCTCATTCAAAGTTGAACCGTCATTTGAAAGCTGCATTCTCTGGGTTTTTTTTTTTGCGTTCGTTTTATTTCTCTAATCCCCAAGGCGGTGTACGTTGCACTGTGGTTTTTATTTGGCGCAAGGGTCTGCTTCCTCCTGCATTTTCTATCGTTTGCTTCCCCGGGGTAACGGTCGGTGCTGTGATGGGGATCGAACCCAGCACCATCTGGTCGTGAGCCGTGTCACTTAACCACTAGCCAATGCCGTCCCCTATTCTCTGGTTTGACTACTGCTGTGCCACTATGCCTTTCGTCACTCGAGGACAGCTACTACACCCCGCCGCTTAACGCCTTTTGTCAGGGCGCACAACAGAGTAAACTTACTGATTGTCAGCATTAAGCCACAACAACAACAACAACAACAACATCAGCAGCAGCAACAACAACAACAACAACAATAACAACCTTTGTCACGTGGTAGCCTTTCCAGGTTTCTCCAGTTCCTCTTTATCCCCTGCTATGCTTAAATGTATGAAGGTTCTGTATGTGATATATATCAAAATAGGCATACTGCCACACTGAGTGCATTTCATAAGCGACGACTAACGGTGCAGAACAACTATTTTAGGGCAGTACCCTGCCGAAGACGGATGTGTCGGACCAAAAGTTGCAAATATCGCAGTCAAACTGTAAACTAGCGACACAATGCAAATCTGTTCTACGGACTACATCCTGCTACTTGCAAAGCCCTGTTCAGGGCTTTGTAGCGGGAGATTGAGAATGAACGCAGAAGAAGAAGAGCAGTACCACTGCACCTTCAGCATATCGTAAGCAGGGCGACTAAAGTGAGTTGTGCATGTGGTTAACAACATCATCATGTAAAACAAATTGCTACAGAAACCACGATTACAAAAGTCAATATATGAATCGTGTTGGTGAAAACCGAATTTGCTATCCAAAGTCTCCATATGATTTCCATTTCACATCTCCCATTTTCAGCTATTATATTTCCGAGATAGGAAAAGCGCTTGACCTGTCGCAGTGTTTAACCGTCCATTTGGGATCAAGATGCTGAGAAGCGCATGAGCTGCAGTGGTCAGCGACCCATAGCTGACTGCTAGCGCCAGGGCCAACGAACCAGAGCTGCCAAGACCCTTCTACAACTCCATGTGGTGATGCTGGATATCAGGCTGCAGCAAGGCAGACTGGCTAAGGAGAAGGGATCGAAGAGGGAATGCTAACCCGGTACTCAAACAATGCTTGCTGAAGTCGAATGTGTTGGACCGAAAGGTGCAAATGTCACAGTCAAGCTGTAAACTACGACACAACGCATTATGTTTTCTGGACTGCATTCTGCTACTTAAGCCCTTTCAGGATTTTGTAGTGGGAGATTGAGAACGAACGCAGAAGAAGAAGAAGAAGCGTCCATTGTTTTTCCGTAGAGAAGGTTTAGAGTCCACTTTGCTAATTATCATAGCTTTCGTGTTCAAAGTATTCATGCCTTATCCAGAAGCCTAAACTTGTGTGTTTTTACTTGAATCCCCAATTCTTGTGGCTCATGGTTTCTTTCATCCAGCAGAACTGTTATCCGTATGTTTGTGATTATTTATTCATACTCCAGAGATAATGAGTTTCCAAATTTCTTCCATACGTTGAAAAATTTGATCTGTGTAAACAACATTAAACATTTTATAAAAAGTAGTCAGCTCTTAAAAATTGAATAAGAAAGTTAATACTTATACTTTTGTGGATAGTTGGTAAAATGTCGTCATCCATGTTTTAAAGGTATGAACATAAACATGGATAATTCAGGATAAAACGTTACTGTGGTATAATCAAACAGGTTCAAATGTAACATGAAAATAATCAAAATACGTGGGGAAGTATTAGTTCCTCGGCAGACGACAGCAAGGCTTTAATGCGCCGCTGGTAAGGGCGACGAACCGCTGTGGTAATGTCACTATTTCAACATAGAATAATGGCAACGTACATTGCCTGCATTTTATACATTATTCATCATAACTGTAAGATTGTTAGAGGACTGATTGCACAACTAATAAATGTTTACTCAAGATAGGGTTCGTATGGAATGTTCTTCGCCAGCGTATAAAATAAATAAATAAAATAAAATTGTACATATCTGAATCGGACGGGAAATAGTTTTCACACGTAACCAGGAAGTTCATATGCACTATATTAAAAATTAGTAATTCGTTAATGATCCAAAACGAAATCTATCGCTTTTAATACAATTTAAATAAATAAGGAGCTTCAAATATATTCTCCTCTTCTGTGTTCGCTTTCAAATAGTATGGTACAGTAACCACTTATTATGGTTGACAAATCCTTTCAAATAGTATGGTATAGTAACCACTTGTTATGGTTGACAAATCCTTTAAAATAGTATGGTACAGTAACCACTTATTTTGGTTGACAAATCCTTTCAAATAGTATGGTATAGTAACCACTTGTTATGGTTGACAAATCCTTTCAAATAGTATGGAATAGTAACCACTTGTTATGGTTGACAAATCCTTTCAAATAGTATGGTACAGTAACCACTTATTATGGTTGACAAATCCTTTAAAATAGTATGGTACAGTAACCACTTATTATGGTTGGCAAATACTTTCAAATAGTATGGTGCAGTAACCACTTATTACAGTTGACAAACAAATCCTTTCAAAACCGGCAGCCATATGAACAAGCAGATGCAGCATGTCAGGTCCGACCTTCTGTTGACTATGGCGGATCTCATGGCAGCAGAAACAAGATCTGCCAGTGCACCTGATTTCTGGTCAAATACTTTGTGAGGTTGCCGGACACTGAAAGTAAGCAGATAACCCCTTTTAGCCGTGACTGAATATATGAGGATAAAACCTCTATGCTGAACCTTTTTATTTTCGTTCTCCGTGCGGTGTTGTCCACTCTTCCGTGTTACAAGAACTTCTTTTCACCAAATTCGAGGTAGTTCTTCAAGGTACATCTCCACTTGGATTGATCTGCAGCTCCGTCTTCCTAGGAAATCAATTATGCTTAGGGCCTTCGTATTTACGCTTACACACATATTTCTTCGGGGCCGCCTCCCTAGCCCTTGGCTGTCTTCAGCCTACCTGTAGGGCAGTACTTGTTTGGGTTCAGAGTTGTACACGCTCCTGCCCTACCGCCCACACACATATTTGAACCTCGGCTGTAGTCGACCAACTGTTGTCTTGCCTTCTAACAACTGTCCAAAAAGGATCTCTTTGGGAATGCGACAATCTTCTATACGACGAGCATGGACAACCTATCGTAATCTTCCCTGCCCAACGACAGTGTTCATAAAGAGGGAGACGAGTGCACCTCTTCTTCACCACCATGTCGCAAGATGTTTTTATTTTACGCCTGTCGGGCCAGTGCATCCGACTTCAGCATGCATTTTATGTAAGGGTCTGCTTCCTCCTACATTTTCTAAGGGTTTGCTTCCCCTGGGTAATAGCCTGTGCTGTGATTGGGGAGCGAACCCCGCACCTTCTGGTTGTGAGCCGTGTCATTTAACCATCAGCCCACGCCGTCCCCTGTCAAAATGGTCTAAAATAACTACTTATATTTTCTTTGTGAACTTAGCATTCTGTCTAAGAACGATCCGGTCGTAAGATTGTATCCGTCAAAATGGTTGGAGAATAGTCTTACTCTCACTCTGCACCTATAGTGACATCGACATACTTGGAGAGCATATCTTACTCTCACTCTGCACCTATAGTGACATCGACATACTTAGAGAGCATATCTTACTCTCACTCTGCACCTATAGTGACATCGACATACTTGGAGAGCATATATTACTCTCACTCTGCACCTATATTGACATCGACATACTTGGAGAGCATATCTTACTCTCACTCTGCACCTATATTGACATCGACATACTTGGAGAGCATATCTTACTCTCACTCTGTACCTATAGTGACATCGACATACTTGGAGAGCATATATTACTCTCACTCTGCACCTATATTGACATCGACATACTTGGAGAGCATATCTTACTCTCACTCTGCACCTATAGTGACATAGACATACTTGGAGAGCATATCCCACTGTTGGCTTGTCTTTTTCAGAAGTTCACAATCCCATGTATAATTTATCAATTGCTTTTGAACAGATGGCATTTATTTTTCCTGGCAACTGCTTGCGTCTAAATTGACACTCAAATGGAAATGAAGCGAAGGACATAGACAATCTCACTACAATTAAACAAAAAGTAAGCAGCAAATCCTTTGCAGAAAATCGCTTCTTACAACCGCCAACCTATCTTGTTGCTATAAGTTTCATGACAAGTGTGTAGTACGGTAGGTTGCCATTACTTTCCGTACGTGGAGGAGTAGGAGGAAAAAATAAACCTGTTTGCCAAACTGGACACGATCGTGATTTGGACCGGGTGTGTTGGGATTGGGAAACCGACGCTTCACCCTTGGCCAACTGTAATAGTAGGTCATGCTCCACCCCTAGGCCACGCATCATCCGTTCTCTACAATTAGCAACACATCAGTTTGGCGTAGAACTGTGTTCAATGGCGTCGTAGATCTTGCATTTTTTTTTTAAAATGCGGATGAACTTGGCATGTTGGACAACATATGGTCACCAATGTTGGTTCAACAACTGAAACCGCCCTTGCGGCCGTCCACCAATGAGATGGAGAGATGGCTTGAGTACAACCCTTAATCCTACGTACTTTAGAGCAAATGACTACATTGAGGTTAAACATTTGCCTACCTGGCATCAAGCACTTATTTTGCCTGATTAAATATCAGAATTACAGATTATATGCAGAAATCGTATTGGTAAGAAACTGTATTTACACGCAACTAACAATCATTACGTCTTTTTTTCCCCTTTGCCTGAATCCTCCGTGAGGATTTACAGGGCTTATGAATCAAAGCTGCAAACCACTACAGTCACCAAACAGTGTACATGCTAAGTGTTGATGTTTTCTCAGATTAAAAAATAAAATCTTAGTTGTGCCTAGAAAACAGACATTTAAATCGGAGCTCCTCTCTGCATCAATCCTTGAAAGGACAGCGAGTGACTTGTAAAATTTGAGGTCAATAAACAATTAACCAATCGCTAAGACGCCATAACATAAATACACCAGAAAATACTAATACACAAAACAACAGAAAACATATAAACCTGACACCAGAAAACACACCAGATAACAGAGAACACATAAAGCTGACACCAGACAGCAAAAAACACATACAACAGACACCATAATGCATGTACACCAGACAAGAGAAAACATACACCAGACAACATAAAATATACACCGGACAATATAAAATATACACCAGACAACTGAAAACATACACCAGACAACATAAAATATACACCAGACAACAGAAAACATACACCAGACAACATAGAAGATAGTCTTCTCCTTCTACGTCGTTCTTCCTTAACGTCTTTATATTGGTTTAGAAGACTCATCAGAGACTGTATACAACCAGTTACATTTGCATTACCCTGCCCTAAAAGCTATTAGCATCTAATCTAATCTTAAATGCATTAACTGACCCTGCCTCCACTATCTCCTGGGGCAATGCATTCCAAACATTTACCACTCTCTGACTAAAGACATATTTCTTAGTATCCAATCTGGACCTTTCTTTAATTAATTTGTAGCTGTGCCCTCTTGTTCTTGTTGGTGGTTGTATTTTGGAAAAAAACTTGTTTCAGTCTAGTTTAACCTTTCTTGTGATTATCTTATAAAACAGTATTAAGTCACCTCGAATTTTTCTCTTTTCTAGACACTGTAGGCTGGTTTTTCTGAGTCTTTCCTCATAACTGTAAATCTGGAATCGCACTATCAGTTTTGTCGCTCTTCTCTGTATTCTGTCCGGCATGTTTATATGCCCTCTATCATAAGGACTCCACGCCTGTACACAGTACTCCAATCGAGGTCTAACCAATGCTTTATACAGTTTGACAAGCATTTTCTTACTCCTATTTTTAATATTTATGTTTATCATAATATCTGCTATGTTTAATTTCATTTGATCACTACTACGGGGATTACGTCGACCCCTGACATCGTTAGCCAGGCTGCCATGAAAACATCCCGTTTCTAGGCACGCTACGAAGAAGCCGAGGTGAGGGTCTTGGCCAGTATATTTTGCCTGAACCTGACTAATATGTCTGATCAGCATGTTGTGCCTGACCAGACGTTAGTCTTCCTTTTCAACATAAGTGTACAGACCTTTCGACATAAACATATCTTAACCAAGGATTGAGCAAACGAAAACAACACAAATAAAAACAGCCAACGATGTTAAACGTATACATCTTTTTATGTGTTTAAAAAAAATCAATCTTGCGCTACCAAACCCTGAACAGGGCTGTGCAAGTAGCCGACTGTAGTCACTAGAACGGGATGCGTTGTGTCGCTAGTTTACAGCTTGACTACGATATTTGTACCTTTCGGTTCAACACATCCGACTTCACCAGGCATTTTTAAGTATCGGGTTAGCCTTCTCCCTTCGATCACGTCTCCTTAGCTAGCCTGCTCAGTTGCAGCCTGTTATTCAGGATCACCGTGTGGAGGTGTATAAGGGTCTTTTTTTCTTCTTCTTCATCTTACGCTGTTTATAGCGATATTTACGTTGCACTGTTTTATTTTGTTAAGCTTGTGGCTCAGTGCATCCGATTTCAACAGGCGTTTCTGTAGGGATGCCCTCCTTAGCCTTTGGCTGTCCCCAGCCTATCTGCTAGGCAGCAGTTGTTTTTGGTCAGAGTTGTCTCTCTTAGGGAAGTTGTCTTTCAGGACTAACGAGTCTTCCCCACTCGTGTCTATAGGGTTTGGCAATGTAATGATATGATGGACTATGTACTAGTTTGTACTATCCCGGAAGAGAGGTAGTCCAGTGGGACTGTGTCTCAGGATCGTCACGTCCTGCCAGAAACGTAGCGTATGCATGTGAGTGAGGTATCTCTTTGCTTTAAGGGTCTTTTCAACTCTGGCTCGTTGTCTCTAGCGCTAGCAGTCAGCTATAGGTAAAACAATTAATCATGTCTCCTTTAATAGCGACGTTTGTTACAACTGTTGGGGTCTACTTGGATAATTTTAGGTATGTAGAATTAAGGCCTCTTGCAGCTGCAGTCGCTAAGCACTGTAAAGTTTGAGCTTGTATTTTACCACAGATAAAACACACTCTATACATTAATGATGTTTGGAATGTAGGCCTTCGCATATATAATATGTGCAACATTTACATGAAGCGACCACATGTAGAATAATTCACAAAGGCAAACTGTCGAGCCCATTTACAGTTCAAATTAGGGTCAGACCAGGAGACAGACCGACTATCTTCAACAATCTTTCTCGTGGTCATGGTCTGTGTTTCGACCAACAACTGTGACCAGAAACACAGCGGACAATTGATTAGAAGCAAAACCTCGATTTCGTAGATTAAAAATGTATGCTGGCATAATAAGCGATAGGACAAACAAGAAAAATAGACATACTTAAATATAAAGCAGCAAAACTGGGATTGCAGATTAAACAAGGGAAATGAGAATAAATAACAAAGAGACCCAATACAAATGAATGACTAGATAATTGAGCAAGTTCAAAAGTTGTACCTATCGAGGAAGAAACATTGATAAAAACGGAACAAACCACGATTTTAACGCCAGGATTATCAAGACCAGATTTGCTTTCAACTCTCTTCACCCAATATGAAACTTGGTAGCATTCTCCGTGTAGAATAGGATTATGCTGTTTAACACGAATGTAACGTCGGTGTATATGAATCTGAGACACGGGATGTGATAAGGGTATGCCACCCCGACCGGAAACCTTCATTAACAGGTGTCTTCGTTGTGTTAGCTGGTCATCTGTAATGGCACACACAAGCCCGTGTGACAGAGCACAAACAATTAATACCGCAGAAAAGTGAGGATGGATATGTCCCACTCACAGAAAGAAGCCGGACTGTATAGCCAGATATTCACTGGATTGGAACTCACAAGAAAAGAGATAAGGGAGAACACCAAGAAGTACCTGGCTCGCTAACGGTCATGGAGAAAGTACGTTTAAACTGGGTCTCGCTGGCGGAACTCAAGAATACGGCACAGAATGGGAACATAATGAGGGCATTTGTTAACGGCCCTATTTTCCTTGGGGAACCAGACAAGTAAATAAACATGATAATAACAATTCCAACACTTGCCTGCTCAGCAGAGCAAATTGGCAATCCTATACTGTACTGTAAAGCTATGTCCGTTAGTTAGTCAGTTCGTTGTTTTTCTATTTCTGTCGTTAAGCCCCGTGTGGAGTTTACGATGTCTGTACTGCGCCATGTGCGATGCGTCGGTCATTGCGAGCCCGTGTCGTTGCACTTATTTTGTCTTCTCTTGGCTTATCCTGTTATGCCTTTTTATCGTCAGGTTATGAAGAGATCTTTAGAATGAGCCCTACTGTGTGCCTCATTGCAGAGTTGCATTTACAGCCTCATTTGTACCTTGGACCAGTTGTATCTAAATAGTGTGTGGTGGTGTGTGCTATGTGGTGGTGGCCTTGTCACGTGGCCAAAACATTTTGATTATTGCTAGCCCCTCGTGTAGTCTAAAATAGGGTTGTTACCACCAGTCTCTTTATGTCATCGTTTCTGATCATGTCTCTCTTTTGTTACACCCAATATTTTTCTCAAGCATTTCATTTCTGCTGTTAAGATTTGTTACAACTGTTGAGGCCCACCTGGATAATTTTAGTTATGTGGATTTAAGGCAGCTTGCACTGTAAGGTTTGGGCTTTTATTTTACCACATATAAAACACACTCTTTAACTTAATGATGTTTGGAATGTAGCCCTTCGCATATACAATATGCAATGTATACAACATTCAATTGATGTTAGTGTCCAGTTTTAACATTGGTAGCACAGTGTCGGTACGACAATCGTGTTGTAGAAAGCTCTTTTGGTAGTTATTGTCCCGTGATTGCTATTAAGTATTAGTGTTAATTGTTCACTGATCTGATCTGCTTTATTGCGTCTTTGTTGGATCTCAGCATTGATTCTTTCTTCAACTGATAACGTGCTCTCTAAGTATGAGAAATCTTTCACCTGTTTGATTTGCTGCTTTGCAAGAAATACATTGCCGTTGCACAATGACTAATGTTATCTACCCACCTGCCACGCAGCTGCTCTCGTGCCTTGAAGCAATCACTCCTGAACGATTCCAACCCCCTCGTTGACAAGATGGAGCTGCATAACATTCAGGAACCTGCGACAAACAAGCTAACAATTCACTGGGCAACCAATGCCGGTGACAGCACCGATTGGAACCTGAGCGGGGACCCACATCTAACTAAAAAACGCAACATTGCTCGAGCCCAGTCCTCTAAGCAGAGAAATGCAACTACGGTCTACCACCAACTGAAGGGACGAGGAGGCTAATATCTCGTCAGGCAAAACACACTGATCAGAGAATGTTAGTCAGGGTCAGGCAAAACACACTGATCAGAGAATGTTAGTCAGCGTCAGGCAAAACACACTGATCAGAGTATGTTAGTCAGGGTCAGGCAAAACACACTGATCAGAGAATGTTAGTCAGGGTCAGGCAAAACACACTGATCAGAGAATGTTAGTCAGGGTCAGGCAAAACACACTGATCAGAGAATGTTAGTCAGGGTCAGGCAAAACACACTGATCAGAGAATGTTAGTCAGGGTCAGGCAAAACACACTGATCAGAGAATGTTAGTCAGGGTCAGGCAAAACACACTGATCAGAGAATGTTAGTCAGGGTCAGGCAAAACACACTGATCAGAGAATGTTAGTCAGGGTCAGGCAAAACACACTGATCAGAGAATGTTAGTCAGCGTCAGGCAAAACACACTGATCAGAGTATGTTAGTCAGGGTCAGGCAAAACACACTGATCAGAGAATGTTAGTCAGGGTCAGGCAAAACACCCTGATCAGAGAATGTTAGTCAGGGTCAGGCAAAACACACTGATCAGAGAATGTTAGCCAGGGTCAGGCAAAACACACTGATCAGAGAATGTTAGTCAGGGTCAGGCAAAACACACTGATCAGAGAATGTTAGTCAGGGTCAGGCAAAACACACTGATCAGAGAATGTTAGTCAGGGTCAGGCAAAACACACTGATCAGAGAATGTTAGTCAGGGTCAGGCAAAACACACTGATCAGAGAATGTTAGTCAGGGTCAGGCAAAACACACTGATCAGAGAATGTTAGTCAGGGTCAGGCAAAACACACTGATCAGAGAATGTTAGTCAGGGTCAGGCAAAACACACTGATCAGAGAATGTTAGCCAGGGTCAGGCAAAACACACTGATCAGAGAATGTTAGTCAGGGTCAGGCAAAACACACTGATCAGAGAATGTTAGTCAGGGTCAGGCAAAACACACTGATCAGAGAATGTTAGTCAGGGTCAGGCAAAACACACTGATCAGAGAATGTTAGCCAGGGTCAGGCAAAACACACTGATCAGAGAATGTTAGTCAAGGTCAGGCAAAACACACTGATCAGAGAATGTTAGTCAGGGTCAGGCAAAACACACTGATCAGAGAATGTTAGTCAGGGTCAGGCAAAACACACTGATCAGAGAATGTTAGTCAGGGTCAGGCAAAACACACTGATCAGAGAATGTTAGTCAGGGTCAGGCAAAACACACTGATCAGAGAATGTTAGTCAGGGTCAGGCAAAACACACTGATCAGAGAATGTTAGCCAGGGTCAGGCAAAACACACTGATCAGAGAATGTTAGTCAGGGTCAGGCAAAACACACTGATCAGAGAATGTTAGTCAGGGTCAGGCAAAACACACTGATCAGAGAATGTTAGTCAGGGTCAGGAGAAATATAGTGATCATAGAATGTTAGTCAGGGTCAGGAGAAATATACTGGTCAAGATCCTCACCTGACCTTTTCATTGGTCGTCCTGGAAACAGACTGTTGTCGAACAGTCTGGCTAACAAGATGAGGTTTGACGTGATCTCCGTACTGGTGACCGACATCCAGATGAGGCCAAGCATAGCACAACCGCCTGGAGGATAAGGAAACTCGGGATGTGAGGAAAGCTACTGCAACCCGTCACTTAACGCCCTTTTCATACGCACATAAGAGTAACCTACGATCGAAACAACAACCACGAACTGGTATAAGTGCTGGGGCCTTCACAAGGGCAGCAACCCCTGTAGAACAACACAGCGACGAAGATTAAGGCTTAGGAATAGAGAGTCAAACAACAATATTATTTTTTTCTTAGATTTAAACGCTTTGTAGAATTTTGTGAAATTTTCCGGCGAGCTGAAATGTGAATGTAATAAGCTTCACAATGTGTGTGATAAAGACGAGAATGAATGGCCCCTTTATTATTCTTTAGTTGTCGGGGAAAGAGCTCTAGATGAAAAAAATTGCAATAGAATATACATTCTTTCTAGATTGTCAATTTGTTCTCTTTCATCTTCTTGTGCAGCGATTTGTTATGTTTGTGTTAACATATTTAAGTTAATTCCACTTCTGTATTTTTTAAATTATTCGGATATTTGTTGTCTGAAATGACTTCTGATCGTTTTACTTTAATGTGCATTATTTTGTTGTGCATTTCAGCATTTCTTGTAGATAGCGCAAAAGTATTTAAGTGGTTATGTCCCCTACATGGCAATACCTGCAAGAGGTCGGAGGAAATGGGGTTAAAACAAACATGTTTTGTGTAATGATGGCTTTACAAAATACAGATAAAACAGTATTTAATAATTTGTATGCTGTTTTATATCAAACAAAGTTGTGAACATTCTAGAAAACTAGAGTAATTTTGTATCTATTCAAAACTACGAGGCGTGTTCAAATGAAACCGGACCAAACTGCAGCAACTGAACATACGTACGATGCGCAAGATGACGTCAATTCTGGTGTAAACAGCACATACGAACAGTTAACTCTGCAAAAATTCATTATCCTCTGACTCACAGTTTCCTCAGCAGACAGTTGAAAACATGGTGGGTATGATACAGAATCAGTCCAGTTGATCAGCGAGTGGTGATTCGGTTTCTAACAGCTGAAGGATGTCGACCAGTTGACATTCAATCAGTGTGTCCTTCTTTGAACGTCGTTGTCCAGTTCTTCACTGTTGTCTTCTACAAACGTTTGTCACCATACACTTTTTGCATTCTGCGAGGAATGTCAACTGGTCGACATCCTTCAGCTGTTAAAAAACCGAACCACCTCTCGCAGATCAACTCTGGATGGATTCCGTATCACACCAGCCATGTTTTCAGCGGTCTGCTGGGGAAACTATGATTTGGAGGATAATGACGTTTTGCAAACTTGACGGCTGGTATGTGCTGTTTGCACCAGAAGTGACACCATCATGCGCATCGTACGTATGTTCACTTATTGCAGTTTGGTCCGGTTTCATTTAAATACGCCTCGAATTACCTACCATATTACCTAGGGTAAATAGCTGATGTAGGTCATTTGATGTCAAATTAAGTCACGCCATTAATCTAAAATTGTACCTTTGAAATTTGCAGATTGAATGACCCATAACCAAACCACAAACAAATGAAAAAATTGGGGTCAGATTTCTTCCTTACATCTCCGTTCAGCAACTCAATGTCTTGATCTTGGTCTTGGGGACCTGTTCCTCAGGGTGTAGGACATTGCTGTCGCCGTGCTCATAGACAATAGGTTGGTCGAAATATGTGAACTGTCCATCTATGTTTTGGCTGTCTACATAGAGGCTGTCTGTAGTACGTTCTTTTCTGTTATTGCAGTTTTTATTTCTTGCTTCTCACTAGGACTAGGTGAAGGAAGATATGTTGGGTACTGCGTAGGAATTTCATTACTTTTATGATTGTTTCGCTGACGGTGGCTATCAGCCTACTTTTGTGAATTACCGCATCATTTATCCAAATTACAATAGAAGATATTATACATTATATATTTGTTAATATTGCACATAATATATTTGAATTCAAGATCCATTTATACACCTGGATGGAGATTTTCCAAGTCCTCAACTTCGTTTGAAATTAATTAACTTAACTTCATTATAAGGGTTTACAAAGTTCTACATAGTATGTATGGAGCCAGTTTATTCCATTCTACCTTTACTAAAAATAACTTTATCCATCCAATCCCTTTTTGAATGCATTTACTGATCCTGACTCCACTAGATTTTGTGGGAATGCATTCCAAGCATTTACCACTCTCTGACAAACATTTATTTTACTATATATATACAAGTAATCTGGACCTGTCTAACACTTTGAAGCTGTGCCATCTTGTTCTTCCAGCCGGTTGTACTTTGAAAAACTTGATATAGTTTAATTTATCATTTCCATTGTTTATCTTATAAACTTGTATTGTCACCTAGAATTCTTCTCTGATCTAGATGCTGCTGATCTAGATCCTCATAATCATAATTCTAAAATCTCATTATCAATTGTGTGTAACTCTTCTTTGTATCCTTTCTAACATTTTTATATCCATTATATAATAAAGACCACACACCTGCACACAGGGCTTCAATTTATGTCTCCTCAAAGCTTTAAAGAGTTGGACTATCGTTTCCTTGCTCTTGTGTTTAATATTTCTTTTTATCATACCTTTTAACTGTCGCATGTACTTACTCCACCTCATCTCTATGATAAAATAATAATAGCTGTCCATCAGTGTCGATGAGGACCGCCGACATCATCCTTGTCACAGATTGCCATGTTGGGTGTTGGTGAATATGTGGTTGAACAGGCAAATGCGGGCATGAAAACATCTGCTGCATAATGGGCACACGAGGTCTGTAGAAGGTGATGGGGTTCCCGTTGTTTGGGATTTCCGGGTCTCGCGGCTGCTCTGGGCTTTCACAACACGGTGGTCTTCGCTGATAGCTATAGCTGGTTTGATTGAGCTTCTCGAGCCAGATCTGTTTTGCGCAAGGCATTCCCAGGTGTCGATGTCTATCTAGCAACTTTTCAGTGAGTCCCACAGACCGTCTTTAAAACGTTTCTTTGGGTGCCCTCTCTCACGCCATCCCTCTCTCCGCTAGCCGTAGAGAAGCTTCTTTGGGAGCCGCTCGTCTGACATAGGTGTCTGGCCCATCCTAGTCGTGCTTTTTCTAACAGTGCATGGGTGCTGGGCATGTTAGCCCTTGAGAGAACCTCGATGTCAGTGACACGATCTTGCCATCGGATGGGGAATTTTCGACTCAGGCAAGCTGTGTGGAAGTGGTTCAACCTCCTTGCATAAAAACAGTATACTCAACCTGATGAGACTCCAAATGACAGTATCAATTCGCAGTTGATAGAGTACGCTGTTACGGAAATTTAGTGTTGATTTAAAATTTGAAGACCGTAAAGATATCTCTGTTTAGGGAACTCCAGCAATACTATGTCATGTCAGTAGCTTTTCATCTTGGATCAGAAAACCCATAATTCAGAATTTTGAAGCTAGCCGTTGAATGATCCATCGCCAGGCATGTCTAGTGGAGCAGTTTGAACCTGAGGTAGAGAGCGCCATAAATGATGTGATGAAGATTGTCAATGTTTTCAAAGGGCATGCACTAATCACACTACTATAACGGGGAGTTAAGTGATAATTGGGAAACATAATATTCAAACCTGCTTTTTCATACAGAAATGAGGTGGCTTTAACGCAAAAAGGTACCGAATCGAGTATGGATCTCAGAACTAGAAATCGTTCTAGAAATCAAAAACATGTCCTTACAGATACATTGCTTTTACATCTCACATATTTAGTGGACAAGTTCAATTTTGCCAAAACGCCGAGTAGCGCATGAGCTGCAGCAGCCAGCGACCCATAGCTGACTGCTAGCGTCAGGGAAAGTAAACCAGAGCTGCCAAGACTTTTCTACACCGCCACGTGGTGATCCGAGATAACAGACGGTAACAGAGCAGACTGGCTAAGGAGAAGAGACAGAAGAGAGAATGCTAACCCGGTACTAAAAAAATGTCTGCTGAAGTCGTATGTGACGGACCAAAAGGTGCAAGTATTGCAGTCAAGCTCTAAACTACGACACAACGCATTCAGTTCTCTGGACTACATTCTGCTACTTTAAAAACCCTTTTACAGGGCTTGGTAGCTGGAGACAGAGAACGAAAGAATATAATTTTTGTTAAAGTTTTTGGAACAAAGCTTTTGTTCTGGAACCAAAAGGTAAGAAAGATAGATACAATGCCCTTTGCAAAGCTTTCAGAGTTGTTGGAATATTGTGAATATCTTAATCTTTATGATTTCAGGGATTCAGTTTTAAGTCATCTCGGATTACATTCCAGAACCTGGTTCACATACTGTCGGATTGTTAATCCCTGCAGCGGTGAACTTGCTGATGCACCTAGAGAGCCTTAACGATTGACAGAAGCACTTGTTGAACTTCGCTCCAACAGTAAAGCAATCATGGAATTTCAAAGCAGGATAGATCACTCATCCTTTAGATGTCAAAACCTGCGAAGGCCTTCAAAATATGTACATGTTTTACGACACAACCGCGGCTTCATTTATTTACATCAAGACTTTGTGAACAAGGATTGTCTACCCTGATGAACTTGAAAACAAAGTACATAAATCCGTTGGACTCCAAAGATAGCATCCAAGTTCCTCTCACATCAAAAAGCTGTGATATGTGTGTTGTTTTATTCATAGCAAAACAAAAACTATTTTTCCAAAACGTGATGTGTAGATATTTTAATTGAAATGCCTCAGTGCTGTAACACCTTTAATTAATTTCGTATGTTTGCTATGTTCATTACAGTATATGTGGCCTTCAAAGTATGTTTTTATTTCGTTACTGAAAGAATTTTTCATCTTTAATTTAAGGACAATTAACTTGTTTTTGTTTTTGTTATCTGTGATGTAGGATTTTGCGGGGCTGAAGCGATGGGAGAGATGTGATGTCATTTAACAGAAATAGATTTTGAGTAGTACAAAAACAAATGTCCGGACCATTAATAAATATATGCGTTCTCTCAGTCATGTATATTAAGGCGCAATCTTGCATGCCACTTACTGTAAATAAATGAATTAATTTGTACATGATGAATGGTGCTCCGATCTACCATTCTACTGTTTTTCGCTATTCCGCCTCTGTACTCATTAGCCTAGTGAAACTCCCGTTACCGATGCTATGAAGCTTTCTCCTCTTTTTTTGTCGCCTCACTTTCTACCGCATTGTAGCCACGTGTTGTGGTATGGGTTTGTCTTTCGCCTCTTTCATGGCCTGAGTGACGGGTTTTCTCATGGTACGACAGGTCTCGTTTACACTGTCAATCCATCTTTTCCCCGGTCTACCTCTAGCTTTTTTTCCTGATCGTTTCACGTAGAAGGCTTCATGAACAATGTGGTCTGGTTGCGTTTTCACAATGTGGCCAACCATCTCTCGAATGTATACTTACTTATATACTTATATACATGTATACTTGTATTTGTGATTCTGTATCTTCTGGTGTTGCTAGTGACCTTCCGTAGGCAACGCATTTCGCAGGTGACTAACTTTCGTGCCTTGACCATACTCAATGACGATGTCTAGGATTGTTAGTACAATGATAACGATACTGTTTATCAGCTGCTTTTTGGGGCTTGGAGTTAAATATCTGGGTATCTTAGCAGTGGAGCCAGTTGGTAAGTGACAGCCCGCTGCACTATGGTCTCTATCTCTCTATCTCGCTTTCTCTCTATCTCGCTATCTTCCATTTAAAAAAAAACAGTTCTTAAAAACCGAAATTCTTGTATCTGCTTTATTGTGTCCTTATTTACATGACTATCAAGTGGGATATGTTTTGTATATATACTTTAAAGTTACGAATGTAAAACTGAACAAGGAATGTTGTTGTTGTTTCGAATGCCTAGAATGAGTAGGTTACTCTTATGTGAGCCCTGAACGGGCGTTAAGTGACGGTTTGCAGTAGCTTTCTTCACATCGAGCGTGCTGATGCAGGGGGGGGGGGGGCGGGGTCCTCCAGGCAGTTGTGCTATGTTTGACTTCATCTGCGTGTCGCTCACTACTACGGAGATCACGTCGAACCTCATCTTGTTAGCCAGCCTGTTGTCCTCGACAATAGCCCGTTTCCAGGACGACCACCGAGGAGGTCAGGTGAGGGTCTTGGCCAGTATATTTCTCCTGACCCTGGATAACATTCTCTGATCAGTATGTTTTGCATGACCAGACGTTGGCCTCATCTTCCCAACAAGGAATGTAAATTCAATGTTAAACTGCGCATATAAAAGCAGAAACAAGTTAAATCTAGACTGTACATCTGTTAGAGCTACTGCAAATAACCGACATATTAACGCCTGATGCCAGGTAGCCGCAGGCTGTGCGTAATACGTTCTTTTTGTTGTTGCAATTTTTACTTTCTGCAGCTCACTAGGCCTGAGAGAAGGTATATAACATACTGAGAAGGAATTTCATTACTTTTATCATTATTGTTCCTAACGACAGCTAGCAGCATACTATCATCGATTGTTAAAATCAATCATTCTCAATGCTTATTTTGCGAGAACAGCGTGTATTCGCGGTTTTCGAGATTTTTCGTCAATCTCCAATATGACGAGGCATCGTTCCCGGTTCCTTTGAGTCCAGGGAATGCTTGAAACATGTGACATTTCAAAACCCTACCGTTTAACGCTTTTGTTTCCTGAGAGGAAAGCGCCTTTTTGTTTCAACTATGGCAACACACACCAACAAAAAAAAAACAACAAAAAAAAACAACAACAAAAACAAAAAAATAATTTTTTTTTAAAACTCACCGCACCCTCACACACACGCACACATACACTTGTTTAGAAAAAAAACAAAACAATCTTCACCATATCAAGCATAGGCAGGTCTTCTTCCATCCTGTATATAATTAATTGAAAAGTCGAATTCATGAAACAAATCACAATTATGAAAACGGATGTAATGCTATTTACTACTTTACATAATTAAAACAACTTCATTGACGGCGCTCAGCATAAAACACATCCATATATCTTAGCGCCTTGCTGTAAGCAGCTGAAGTTGTTACTCAGTCAATTGCGTCTCATAAGCAGCCTTTAACAGATGGGAGATTTGCTTATGAGAGAAGAAAAAAGAAGATCGCAACTTGAAATTTTGACTGATGCTGCTTATGATCCAGTTACCATATTGGAAATGTCTACAAAAGAATTGGAAATGTATATTTTCTATATTAAAAATGATTTTTCAACTTTGAGAGGATTTACTCGAATTTCAAAAAGGAGTTCCATAATGAACAGAAGTGTGTTAAACAGCTTCACTTGCTAACGGGAAATTGTTGGAGAAAGGAATCGTCGATCTAGGAAGCAAGCTTTGTTGCTGTGGTACTTGACATCACAAACTTAAACAGCGACATATAACATGACCAGCCATACCAGCAGGACAGACCTGTACCGATTTCAGAGCTGAAGCAACAGTTGTTCATGCAGAAACGCAGATTCTTATCAGCCAAAATATAACTACAAGGAAAACGGACATTCCAACTGACTCCAGAAGTAAACTCCAAGTCATCTCAAGCTCCAAACAAGATACTCTCACACGAAATAACATTTAACATCGGATTAATGTCGCAAAAAACAAATATAGTCCAACAGTGGATTTTGGCCCACTATGAGATCCTTGGAAATGAGAAGGCAAATGAGCTCGCAAATATCGGAAGTGACGGCACACAGACTCGCCATTAACAGAGCCATAAACAAGCAAATACAGTCCTTCAAACGATCTATGAGGGGACGGCGTGGCCTAGTGGTTAAGTGGCACGGCTCACAACCACAAGGTGCTGGGTTCGATCCCCATCACAGCACCGGCCGTTACCCCGGGGAAGCAAACCCTTAGAAAATGCAGGAGGAAGCAGACCCTTACATAAAATGCATGCTGAAGTCAGATGCACTGGGCCGACAGGCGCAAAATAAAAACCACAGTGTAATGCACATACGCCTTGGGGAATAGAGAAATAAGGCGAACGCAAAAAAAAAAACGATCTATGAGAACGGAGTGGAGTGATCAGTATAACGAATACAGGCCAGAAAGTGACAGCATAGACACATTTGGCGGTGATTGGCAAACATAGATATTCAGACTCAGAAAAGTACATTGCAGACGCAGAAGAAGAAGAAGGAGGAGGAGAAGTAGATATTAATTTTTAATTTTTAAAGTAGTTGCCCATCGCAACGGTTTTGTCTTGATGACGTAACTTGAGCAGTATCTTCTTCTTCTTCTTCTTCTTCTTCTTCTTCTTCTTCTTCTTCTTCTTCTTCTTCGTACGCTGTCAGAAGTCAACTTGAATTTGTTCAAAGAAAGCAGCTGTCATTCTGAGGCTGTCGACACTGCTATAGAGCTTGTCTAGTGTTGCCACTGTTGATGGCCACATGTGCTTTCTCTGGTCCTCGTACGTCGGGCAATTTTGCAGCAGATGTTCAGAGGACATTTTCCCTGTGCCACACGAGCATTCGTCAGTGCCACCTATCTTCAATTTATTGAATAGATGGTACCTCAGTCTGTTGTGGCCTGTGCGGAGTCTGAAGACCACGACCTGCTCTCTTCTCTTCAGCAAGTAGTATGCATCATTGTTTGTGTAGCCAGTGTGTTCTGTTTCCCATTTGGCCATGTATCTGGCCCTAATAACCCTTTTGGACTCTTCGTAGATCACACTAGAATCTGGTTGTGGTAGTCTTGCACCTTCTTTTGCCAGTCTGTCTGCCTCCTCGTTGCCTTGGATGTTACAGTGGGATGGAACCCACTGTACCACTACTTTTTTTGGTGCGGACTGCTGGCATAGTTGACAGAGTACTGCTCTTAAATCATTAAGTTCAGTATTTTTCTGGCTTTTTAGTGCTTTGACCACGGCCAGTGCATCTGTGAACAGGACTATCTGGCTTTCATTGCTTTCGCCTGTGAGCATTGCTTCTACTGCAGCCTTCAGTGCCTCTGCCGTCGCTCTGAAATTGCTTGAGAATTTTCCAGTTGCCACTGACAGTGTTATTTTTCTACCATTTGGTAGGCTCAGGAATACCCCTGCCCCTCCATTCTGTGTTGTGTTTGTTACAGAACCGTCGGTGTATGCATGGGTCCAGTCCATGCTTGGGTAGTTTTCCGCTATGTACCTCAGGGTTAGGTCTCTTCTTCCTTTTTCAGTCTGGCTGTTCTTATTTCCAATACGTGGTATATTTTCTACCACCTCCGGAATGATATGCTGCTTCCATGTGGGTTTGCGTACAGTATGGATGTGCTTTGGTGTTGTTACGTTGTTCATAGGGTCTTCGCTCATCTTTGCTTTGGCTATTTCTGCAAAGTTTCTCCGCCTTAGTTTCCCATTTCCAAATCTATTTAGTCTCTGATGCGTTGAGTGATCTGTCAGTCTTCTGACTTTCTCTGCTTGCTGCTGAGCTCTGCAGTCTCTTCTGTTGGTCATGTATTGCAGATTTGTAATCTTCTCCAGCTCTACAATTGGCGTTGACTTCATGCCTCCTGTTATAACTCTCATGGCTTGGTTTTGAAGTTTGCTAATTTTAGCAAAGTTCGCCTTTGCTGCTGTTATCCATGCCGCAATGCCATACTCGAGACCTGGTCTCACTCTTCCAGTGTACAGTTTCTTTAGTATTCTTTCGTCTGCTCCCCAGCTTGTGCCAGCAAGTTTCCTCATGATTACCATTCTTTGTCTGGCTTTCATTCGGTTTCTCTCAATCTGACTTTTCCATGTCATGCGCCGATCAAATGTGACTTCCAAGTAGTTTTGGTTGTCGTTTGGCTGCAGATATTTGCCGTTAAGACTTATTTTGATGTTCTGTGATTTGTTTAAAAGCGAGAATATCGTACATGTTGTTTTTTCCTCGTTTTTTTAGACCAGCAATGAGTTCGCCCACTCCTCCAACGAAGTTAGGGCCTGCTGCATCCGATTGTTTGCTACGGTGATATTTTTTTCAGAGGTCCACATAGCCAGATCGTCAGCAAACATGGAGCTGTGAACTCTTCTTGGTATATTCTCTGTGATGTTGTTTATATACACCAGGAAAAGTGTGGGTAACAGCACTCCCCCTTGCGGTACTCCTTGCTCCAGTGTCACCGTTTTGGTCATCTGCCCTTGTACTTGAACTCTGGCTGTTCTGTTTTCGAGGTAGTGGCTGATCCATCTGTACATTTTTCAAGATACTTCACTTCTTCGTAGCTTGACTTCAAGTCCCTCTTTCCACACCTTGTCAAAAGCCTTCTCTAGATCCACCCAAACCGCTACTGTATGCTTTTTCTCTTGGTAAGCATCCTCTATTTCCTGGGCTATGAGAGTGATCTGGTCCTCGTTGGATCTATGTTGTCTAAATCTTGCCTGATGTGGAATTAATATGTGTTTTTCTTCCAGGTGCCACATCAGTCTGGTGTTGATCATACGCTCCACCAGTTTTCCTACACAGCTCAGTAGACTGATAGGCCTGTATCCATTTGGATCTATTCTATCTTTTTCTTTCTTTGGTACTGGTATAAGTACAGCATCTTTTCATCCCTGTGGTACAATTCCCATTTTCCAGCTTTGGTACAGGACTGATAGTAACTTCCTCTTTGCTGTTTGGCCCAACCCCATCAGCATTTCGTTTAATACCCCATCTTTTCCGGGCGATTTCTTTTTTATTAAAGTTCTCATGGACTCATCCATTTCATTCATAGGCGCAGTTTCTGAATTATAGTGGGGAAAAAACTGCGCTGGTCATGAACCTCACTCTCTGGTCCCGAGCTACCTTGAGCCAGAGGCAAGATTTAAGTCAAGATGACTGGAGGTAATTCAGGATGCAGGCACTCTGGTCTCACCTCTTTTGAGACCAGAGGTTGCTTGAAACCTGCGAGGCATGGGCCCACGCCGTTTTCGTTCATCGCCTTGACTTTAATAAAGTACCACCGGTACGTCACCCTTCTGCAGGATGTTGGTCTAGCTTTGAACATCCTTCAACAAAAGGATCAAGTCAAGTACTAGCTTCTTCATCCAACTTTCCGCTATCAAAACAAAAACGATTCTTTGAAGGCTGTGACGATGACTATTGCTTTCTCCTTAAAGGTAAAGGTATCCCCATAGCAAACACTGCCGTCGAGGAAGAAGTGTCAGACCCTTCATTGTACTTATTCACAGCTCACTGCCTTTTTCCTTCACTAACCGTCAGACAGGTACCCATTATCAGCCTGGTCGATTGGAGCGGTTGATAGTGGGAGTTGAGCCCAGTATATTTGCCACGAAAAACGAGTGTTCTAGAACTGCGCCAATCAGCCACTCTATCTCAATAAGCCATCCTTTAATTTTAAAAACCCACTTCATTTTCAAATTTACATTCGTCCGTCAAAAGACAATAAAGTATATTTTAAGGTAAGCAGATAATGTGAAATTAATTTGACTTTCATATCACTTCTAACGGTCTAGCGATATCGTGCACTTAATAAATTGAACTGTAAACATGTTTTTAGTCTTGTGTAATGCACTGACGAATGATGACTCAAATGCAGTGATTTTATCAACGACAATTTAAAATGTACAAAAGCGGTCCACTACGTAACCCTCACTTATAGTGGGGGTGTTTGCTCGTGTGTATATGTGTGTAAATGCCTTACCTGTTACCTGCCCCATTGTCTCTCTCGTGTCGAAAATCCATCCATTTCTATTATGGTAGAGTGACCAGAGAGGAGTAATATCGCCTTATTGGGCAACAATACAGGTAGGCATTGGATAATAAATGTTTCCACCCCCTCCCCATTCCACCACCCTTTCAATTATTGAATAAATTCATGTTAACTCCCGGTGGAACAGATGTCTTCATCAAATACACGCTATTGTCCTGAGCCATCCATTCCAGCTATTTCCACGTTATCCATTTTCTTTTATATTTGTTTCGCTCTCTCATATCCGTGGGTGTTGAATCTACCTCTACTTCTCGCTTCTTTTGGGGATTCTAGAACAGAGCCAGTCTTGTAATGCTATCAACGGGCTCCCCTGAAATCTGTCTGGTTCTTTCCAACAGTTTCATATTAGTGATCTTATCCTGCCATTTTAATATCTCTATTGTGCGCAGGAACCCATTATAAAAGTGTGTAGCTTTTCCACTTCACTTGTTGCTCTTCGTGTTTCAGAGCCATGCACTAGAACGGGCTTTACATTAGAATTGAAGATTTTAATTTTAATTTATTTTTATTTCGACAAGTTCCCCCAATGCAATGAAAGCCCATCGGGCCTTTCGAATTTTTATTTTTATTTCTTTACGTAAACCTACTATTTTGTCTATTTTGTTACAAAAAAATAAGAATGATTTCCCATTCTGTATCCCTATAACAATTTTTAAAAAAAAGCAACATCCAGAGCGGTTAAAACACTTTGTTCTAACTACAAAAGTGTTGGTTTCGCCTCCCAGTAACAGATCGCTTAAGCCGTTGACTTCTTCCTCATTCGTTTCAGATTTTTCTAACCGTAGAGTCGGCGCTGTGCAAGACCTTTTTGCAAGCACCCTACATGAAAACTCTATGTGTATTCTTTGTGGTGGTGTTGTCTGTAGCAATGTGTTTTGCATGATGAAATTGCCAGCTTTATTCACAACCTTCTTTAGTCGCATTTTACTACATGCACTTGGGTTTAATGTTCTATTCTTTCTTTATCAACTGGACTTTTGCCTAATACACTCCACACGAAGGTGTTCCAAATCTATCCAGCTGTAAATTGGTACCTGGCATACTGTTAAGAAAGACAACAAGTAAATGAGTATGATGGTTATCACGCCTCAGTAAAAACTTAAATACCACTGTAATAGTCTCTTCCACTTTATAGTGTAACAGCTTCTAACACTTTATATTAAAATAGTGTCTTCCACTTTATAGTGTAACAGCTTCTAACACTTTATATTAAAATAGTGTCTTCCACTTTATAGTGTAACAGCTTCTAACACTTTATATTAAAATAGTCCCTTCCACTTTATAGTGTAACAACATATATGGCTTTATATTATAATAGTCTCTACCGCTTTATATTGCAACGCATCTAGCACTATTTCATTATAATAGCCTCTACCCCATGATATTGTAACGCATCTAGCGCTTTTGTATTATAATAGTCTCTACCACTTAATATTATAATACAGTATCTAACATTTGATGCCGTAAAGACACGTGTAACACTTTAAATTACAGTAAATTTTCCATCACTTTATCCCTGACGGCAGTGTCTGCTATGGAACTACCTATACCTGGCTGTTGACCACTTCGAGCGCCCGCTGAGGTGTTGAGTAGTGCTCCTGCAGCGGCTTTTAATCGCTAATTATCTCCCCCTCTCATGTGCTCAGTTGGGTGGAACACTCAAGTCTGATCGAGGACCCAGTGTTATCGTGGACGGAGAAATGGCTGACACTTCCTGAAGTTCATCGACATGGTCCAGCTGAATAAATTCAGCGACTATGACAAGCTACGGACAGAACAAGCAAAGAATATAGAATACAGATTTACATGTGATCCTATCCAGAAAAAAATGATACACTGTAGAAAAAGATACTGACATGTGGTATCAGTTAAAGAGGTTTTTAATCAAAGAATATGTATATTTTCATGTCTGTGTGACTAGATACAGAAATGATGGATAATGGTTTATTGAACCAGCTTCATTGCCCTTGGTAGTCCTCCAAATGGACTCAGCCATTGCTGAAAGTTCCGACGACAGAGCACGAAATCCGTAGCTCCCGCAGCAGCTTCGAGATGTTCCCGTAACTTCGTCAGGTGTCAATTTACAGATGGGTCGACTGGAAGAAGAATCCATACCATGCAAAGATTTTACTTAACCAGATATATTAAAATGAACGCGACGCGATTTGAACCTGGTAAGTGGAGATTAGAAGCTGCTTTAAAACTGAATACCAATATTGACTGAAATAAAATAAGATTGATAGGCACTCGGAATATGAATATAATTGGAACAACTCCTTGCTTAATTTACATCAATGATGACGGCGTGAGGTAGTGGTTAAGTTACAAGGCTCACAACTCGAAAGTGCTGGGTTCGCTCTCAATCACAGCACCGGCCGTTACCTCGGAGAAGCAAACCCTTAGAACATGCAGGAGGAAGCAGGACATTACATAAAATGCATGCAGAAATCGAATGCACTTTGCACGACAGGCGCAAAATAAAACATAGTGAATCGCACACCGCCTTGGGGAATAACAAAAATAAGGTAAACGCAAAATTAAAAAAAAAATTTAAGAATTACATCCAGCAAAAGGAAATGCAACGGTTTGAACACATTGTCAGAATGCAACCAGACCGCATTGTTCATGTAACCTTCTACAGGAGAACATTAGAATGAAAGGCGAGAGGTAGACAGAAGAAAATGTGGATAGGCAACGTAAACGAAACATACCGTAAAAGGGGGAATAGGTGTCACTTGGGCCACGAGACAGGAGAAAGACAAAACCCTACCACGACACTTGGCTACAACCTGGTAGGAAGTGAGACGACAAAAGAAGAAGAAGAAGAAGAAGAAGAAGAAGAAGAAGAAGAAGAAGAAGAAGAAGGCACTCTTTATACTAGAAAAGTAAACTTAAAATCTACATACAAATACGAGAGATAGTCGAAAAGTTGTGCACTTTAGTATGAAGGAGTCACGGCACTAGAAATTGGTGTGAACTTTAGCCCTTCTCTATGTACTTGCCCTGCAATGCGGTGTCCTTCTCCAACCCATTCTGTACCTTCCTAATACCATGATCGTGGAACTTCTCCGCCTGGGTCCAGTTCAGTAATTAAGTCATGGGTGTAAGAAAAACGACGTCCACGAATCGGATCCTTCATGTTTGGGTACATGAAGAAATCATTAGTTGCCAAGTTTAGTGAGTATGGTGGATGGGGCATGATTTCATACCCGCACGTTTTTCTGAAGTTCAGAAATTGATTACTGGACTGGAGACATGATTCTGGAGCTGAACGGAGGAGTTCCACAATCAAAGCATCAGGAAGGTGAAGAACAGATGGTAGAAGAGTATTGCATTACAGAGTGAATACATAGAGGAGGACTAAAGTCCACACCAATTTCCAGACAAGTACCTGACCCCTTCATACTAAAGTGCAAAACATGTCGGCCATTCCTCGTTTATGGTCAAATACTGAAATAGGTCATATAGCCTCTCCTGTCTTGGAAAATGTAATAATGGAAAATGGGAAATGGAAAATGGAGATCAGGGGGAAATAGGAGATACGAATAAGAACAGGCTAACACATGATGGACGATGAATGCATTAAAATGAGATTAGAGCACACAGCGAGGATAAGGATGAGAAAAGGGAAAGCTCAGAATGATAAAAGAGCACGTGACATATGCAGCAGTGATTGGTGCAAGTTGGACCTATCCTTCCCCTCACCTTCCGATTAAATCATCCATTACGACCCAGGGCATTTCATTGATAAAGAGGATAAGCCAATGCCTGTATTTAAAACTGGAACAAATGTTTTCAAATCAATCAATCAAAATCATTCAACTCCCAGCAGAAGATAAGTCCCCCACAAGTACTCGTCAAGTCTTCCTGTCATATGCCATCATTTTCAGTTTCTGTCACTGCACTCCGGGCATACCCATAGGTGCTCAGTCTCTCTATCAGCATATGGTGTAGTCTGGATGCTGTTGGTCCATGTAGCTCGTTAGTTGTATACTCTCTTGCTCCGTTCTCTCATGCGCCCAACTCAGATCGAACTTCGTTTTTTTCACGTGGACTTTCTGATATTTTTCCCAGATCTCTGTGCAGTAGAGATCGGACGCCAGTGTACAGTGTCGGGCACGCTAAAATTCCCTCGGCGGTTGGAAATCGAAAAGAGTAATCTTAACGGCCGCTGCCCAGTCAAAACTCAAAATTATGTTAAAACTCTAAACAATCTTTTATGGGATCCTATCCGGTGTTTCTGAGTTAGTTCATTGCTGAGATTCCCCACACATTACGGAGCAGAACAGAGTTATTATAGGTTAAACCGTGTGCAATGAAGTTGATTCTTCAACTAATTTTAAAAAAAGGCGATGCTGCTGCGGCACTGTGGATGTATATATTGAGAAAATATAAATAAAAAAAAAAAAAGTTAATTAAAATTCCATACCCATTTTTAATCTGAACTAAATTTAAATTAAATTAACTTTAATTTTTCTCCACTTATTTTTCTTTTCAACTAAACTAAACTAAACTAAACTAAACTAAACTAAACTAAACTAAACTAAACTAAACTAAACTAACTAGACTAAACTAAACTGAACTAAATTAAACTAAACCAAACTAAATTAAATTAACTCTATAACAGTGGGGTCCACTGGGGCGTGAAGGTAGCGGGAGTTTATCCCTTAGTTGTGTCTAGAAAGTGAGTGCTTTACGACTACACTCATCATACAAGAATTGGTTGCCTTCAGATATTCGTCATTTGGACTTAGGTGGTAATGGGAGCGGGTCGAGTCGATATTGGGGAGTTTAAGGAAAGTTCCTGGAAAGTAACCTATATGGCATGAGCTAGCCATTCACCAGCTGGTGATCTGAACCAAAACTTTCTGCAGGAGTGGCAAGCGATCCCCCAACACACTATCAGAAGGTTGGCTTTTGTGTCTCCATGAGGCACCGCTGCCTAGCTTGTATCCTTGCCCATGGAGGTTACACACATTACTGATCAATTACTAGCAATTCTTCATGAAACTCTCATACTCTGATGTTCAAATTACTGAAAAACACTGCCAGCAGAATTTCAAAAAGAAGGTTGTGTTAAATTAAAAAGTAATTTATTCCAACCATGAAACTGGCACACTCTAATGTACAAAACATGGAACAACAATTTCATTAAATATGATTGACTTGTCATATTTATATATTGTGTGCGGTTAGATTTTGTACGAAACCCTTAACTTAATTTTAGTATATATATACATACATACATACATACATACATACATACATACATACATACATACATACATACATACAGACAGTACTGTACATACTTACTTGCATACACACACGCATACACATATATTTAAATATAAACATATACATAAAGATACATTTATAAATTATATATATATATATACATATATATATATATATATATATATATATATATATATATATATATATATAAATGTATATATATTTCTAATAATAAATCGCATGGCAGAACCTGCCGTTGAGGATGGAGTGTTAGAGACTTCGTTGTGCTAAGTCAAACCTTTTGTAAGGAGGTAGAATACATGACCAAATGGGAAACTGAACATACTGGTTACACCAAAAACGATGCCTATTACCAGTTGAACCGAAGAGAGCAGGTCGTTGTCTTCAGACTTCGCACTGGCCACAATAGACTGAGGTACCACCTATTCAACAAATTGAAGATAGGTGGTACCGACGAATGCCCGTGCGGTACCGGTAAAATGACCGCTGAACATCTGCTGCAGAACTGCCCGACATACGAGGATCAGAGAGAGCAGATGTGGCCATCACCAGTGGAACTGCAAGACTGGCTCTATGACAGTGTCGACAGCCTCAGGATGACCGCCGTTTTTTTGGAAAAAATAATGGTTACTGTCTGACTGCGTACGAAGAAGAAGAAGAAGAAGAAGAAGTAAGGTTGGAGGCCAGTTCTCTTTATTCCGGCTAATTTTTATTTAACCTAGTCAGGAGTGAGGTGCTTATATTTGTGTATATATATCAAGACCTATTAACCGGTACTTGGATGCGTGTGTGCTTCTGTATGTATCTATAATATGAGGCGTGTTCAAATGAAACCGGACCGAACTGAAAACAAGTGAGCTAACGTACAATGCACATAATGACGTCACTTCTGGTGTAAACAGCACTTGCCAACAGTCAAGTTTACAAAATTTCATTATCCTCCGACTCATAGTTTCCTCAGCAGACTGTTGAAAACATGGTGGGTTTGATACGGAATCCGTCCAGGGTTGATCAGCGAGAGGTGATTGGATTGTTAACAGCTGAAGGATGTCGACCAGTTGACCTTCGTCGCAGAATGCAGACAGTGTATGGTGACAATAGTGTGTCGAAGACAACGGTGAAGGACTGGACAACGATGTTTAAAGAAGGACGCGAGTTAACGAAAGATCTTCCAAGAACAGGTCAGGCGCATATTGTTTCGGCAGATGCCATCGCCAAAACTGATGCAGCCATTCGGGTGATATACATATGTATATATATATATATATATATATATATGTGTGTGTGTGTGTGTGTGTGTGTGTGTGTATATATATATAAACAGATACTCACATATTTATACACTGATTTAGTATTTTACTAATTACTGGATACTTATTCTGCACTCACGAGCACATACACACACATATATACACACGTATACACACACACACACACACATCGACGAGAATAGTTAACACATGGTTCATGAACAGAAACGCCTAACCAGTTGCACTTCGCTTTATTGCAAGTTGGGCCTACTACAAGCCTGAGCTAAGACTCACTTGTACAGAGGATTCTCTGGTCAGAGCCATGGGAACGATCTGTCAAGAGAATCTGATTCAAGTAATTCCGGAAGGGACTTACCCCTGAGAGTTTACTTAAGACGTACTCCTGCCCCAGGAGGCACACGGCGGATGACGTAATTTTCATTTGGACAATTTAATTGGTTAGACCTGCGGGCCGGTATTACAGGAGTTAACTCTGGGCTAACTGGAATCAAGTAGAGGTTTGCGTAGTGGACATGTTTTGTTTTGTTTGTAGCTCCTTGTTTGGTTTTCGGTCTATGGCCGTCTAGACAAGAGTCTTGTTAAGTTATGCATATTCAGAAATTCCAGAAGGTGTTTGGGGAGTCTTTTTTAGTTTTCTCTATAAATGTGTTTCGATCAAACTCTGCTTTTGGGATCAATGTTGTTCCTGGTATGTATAGTATGGAACGTAATTACAGAATGGGCGAGAACAATATTAGAAAGATAAAAAAGGAAAGAGACATAGGGGTTATTATAGAATAGATCATACAAGTAAGGGGAGTGAGCAAATGCAACGTTAGAAATGATACAAATAAAGGTTAAACATAAGAGCAAGAAAGTGATAGTCAAACTGTATACAACATTAGTTAGACCCAGATTGAAGTGCTGTGTATAGGTGTGGGGTCCTTATCGTAGAAGGTATATAAACATGATAGAAACAAAGGATACAAAGAAGAGCGACAAAGCTGATAGTTGGATTCCATAATTATAGGTATGAGGAAAGACTAAGAAAAACTAGCTGGCTGTGTCTAGAAAAGAAAGGAATTCGAGGTGATTTAATGCATGTTTATAAGATAATCAACAGAAAAGATAAATTAGACTATACGTTTTTCAAAATTCAATTACCTGTACGAACGAGAGGGCACTTCTACAAATTAATTAAATAAAGGTCCATGTTAGATATTAGGAAACAATTTTTGGTCAGAGAGCGGCGAATGCTTAGAATGCATTGCCACAGGAAATAGTGGAGGCAGTGTCAATTAATGCATTCAAAAATAGATTGGATGCGCAAAGTTTTTAGATCAAGAAAAAAAAAAAAACTGGTTGTATACAAACTCTGCAATCTTCTAAACCAGTATAAAGATGTTAAGCTAAGCTAAGATATATTCAATAGTCGCAGGTCATGATCTTCTTCTTCTTCTTCTGCGTACACAGTCAGACAGCAACCATTTTTTTTTCGAAAAAAGCGGCGGTCGTCCTGAGACTCTCGCCACTACCATAGAGCTTGTCTTGCAGTTCCACTGGCAATGGCCACATCTGCTCTCTCTGATCCCCGTATGTCGGGCAGTTCTGCAGCAGATGTTCAGTTGTCATTTTACCAGTACCGCACGGGCATTCGTCGGTACACCCTATCTTCAATTTGTTGAATAGGTGGTACCTCAGTCTATTGTGGCCAGTGCGAAGTCTGAAGACAACGACCTGCTCTCTTCGGTTCAACTGGTAATAGGCATCGTTTTTGGTGTAACCAGTATGTTCGGTTTCCCATTTGGTAATGTACCTGGCTTTGATAAGCCGTTTTGACTCTTCGTACGTCATACTGGTATCTGTTTGTGGTAGCCTTGCACCTTCTTTTGCCAGTCTGTCTGCCTCCTCGTTGCCTTGGATGTTGCAGTGTGACGGAACCCACTGTACCACTACCCTTTTTGGTGCGGACAGCTGGCACAGTTTGCAGAGTGCTGCTCTTAAGTCATTAAGCTCAGTGTTTTTCTGGCTTTTTAGCGCTGTGACTACGGCGAGAGCATCTGTCAGCAAGACTATGTGGCTCTCATTTTCACTGTGTGTTGCCATTTCTTCCACTGCCGCCCTCAGTGCCTCTGCCGTCGCTCTGAAATTGCTTGTGTACTTACCAGTAGCGAATGACAGTGTTATTTTTCTGCCATTTGGTAGGTTCAGGAATGCTCCTGCCCCTCCGTTCTGTGTAGTGTTTGTTACAGAACCGTCGGTGTATGCATGGGTCCAGTCCATGCTTGGGTAGCTTTTCGTTATGAAGCTTAGGGTAGTGTCTCTCCTTTCTTTTTCGGTCTGGCAGTTTTTGTTTGCAATACCTGGTATATTTTCTACCACCTCTGGAAATATATCCTGCCTCCAAGTAGGTTTTCGTACAGTAGTGATGGGTTTTGGTGTTGTTAGTGCGTTTATGGGATCTTCGTGCATCTTTGCTTTGGCTATTTCTGCAAAGTTTCTCCGCTTTAGTTTACCAGTTCCCAAATTGTTTAGCCTCTGGTACATTGGATGGTCCGTCAGTCTTCGGAGTTTCTCTGACTGCAGCTGGGCTCTGCAGTCTCTTCTGTCGGTCATGGATTGCAGTTTTGTAATCTTTTCAAGTTCTACAATTGGCGTTGACTTCATGCCACCTGTTATGATTCTCATGGCTTGGTTTTGAAGTTTGTTAACTTTATCGAAGTTCGCCTTCGCTGCTGTTGTCCATGCCGCGATGCCATACTCGAGAACTGGTCTCACTCTTCCAGTGTACAGTTTCTTTAGTATGCCTTCGTCTGCTCCCCAGCTTGTGCCAGCAAGTTTCCTCATGATCGCCATTCTTTCTCTGGCTTTCATTCGGTTTCTCTCAATCTGACTTTTCCATGTCATGCGCCGATCAAATGTGACTCCCAGATAGGTTGGGTTGTCGTTTGGCTGCAGGATTTTGCCATTTAGGCTTAATTTGGTACTTTGGGGTTTTAATGAGAGCGAGAATATTGTGCACGTGGTTTTCTCCTCGTTTATTTTGACCAGCCATGAGTTCGCCCACTCTTCCAGCGATGTTAGGGCCGTTTGCATCCGATTTCTTGCTATGGTGAGATTCTTTTCAAAGGTCCACATAGCCAGATCGTCTGCAAACATTGAGCTA
Source organism: Ariolimax columbianus (assembly GCA_036924085.1). Taxonomy (NCBI): domain Eukaryota; kingdom Metazoa; phylum Mollusca; class Gastropoda; order Stylommatophora; family Arionidae; genus Ariolimax; species Ariolimax columbianus. The sequence continues at coordinate 58,197,483 of JAVGWX010000004.1, forward strand.
TGGACTCTTCTTGGTATATTCTCTGTAATATCGTTTATATATACCAGGAAGAGTGTGGGTGACAGTACTCCCCCTTGGGGTACTCCCTGCTCGAGTGTCACCTTTTTGCTCATCTGCCCTTGTACTTGGACTCTGGCCGTTCTTTGTTTGAGGTAGTGGTTGATCCACTTGTACATCTTCCCACAAACATCACTTCTTCTTACCTTGACTCTAAGTCCATCCTTCCAGACTTTGTCAAATGCCTTTTCCAGATCCACCCAAACAGCTACTGTGTGTTTCTGTGCCTGGTAGGCATCTTCTATCTCCTGGGCTATGAGGATGACCTGGTCCTCAGTGGATCTGTGCTGTCTAAAGCCGGCTTGCTGTGGAATTAGTATTCGTTTTTCTTCCAGATGCCACATCAGTCTGGTGTTTATCATCCGTTCCATCAGCTTGCCGACACAGCTCAGTAGGCTTATGGGCCTGTATCCATTCGGATCTGTTTTGTCCTTTCCTGTTTTTGGTACTGGTACCAGTATTGCATCTTTCCATGCCTGGGGTACAATACCCCTTTTCCAGCTTTGGTTCAGGACTGATAGTAGTTTTTTCTTCGCTGTTTGGCCCAGCCCCATCAGCATTTCGTTTGTTATCCCGTCTTTTCCGGGAGATTTCCTTCTCTTTAGTGTTCTCATAGCCTCTTCCATTTCGCGCATTGTTAGTTTGGCCATCATGTGCTCTTCAAGAGCCGTATTTATGTTTTCGTGCCCCTTTAGCTCTTCGCTAATGTCTGTATGCTTATCTGCAGGGACCTCGATGTGGTTTGCTCTGGCATAGTGATCGACAAAGGCGTTTGCGGCTTTCTTACCTGTGATCAAGTTCTCGCCTTGCTTGATAGTAATTTGTTTATTTGACGGGGTTTCGTCGTTCATGGCTCTGACTAGCTTCCATAGCTTGTTCCCTTCTTTGTCCAGGTTTAAACTTTCCGTTTTATTTTTCCAACTTTCTCTTGCTGTTTGCTTGAGAGTGTGTTTGTACTTCGCCGCGGCGGCTTTGAGGGCGATGTTTGCCTCCACGGATTTTTCTCGTTCTGCCATGTTCCTAGCATTTGTTACTGCATCTTCCACTTTCTGTAACTCATCATTCCAGTAGGGCTTATAGTTTTTCCTAGCTCCTCTTGGGATGGTTTCAGTGGCGGCTTGCATTATTGCCTTGCTTAGGCTCTCTACCATGGGCTTCATTTTGGTGTTTCGTGTGTTGATGGTTTCACACAGCCCATCTGTCAGGATTGCAAATCTGTCCCAGTCGGCTCGTTTGTAATTCCAACGTGGGAGCGGTTTTGTTTCCTGTGGGCCTACTTCCATGTCAATGGTTAGCCTGATCGGCCTGTGGTCGCTACCTGCCAGTTGGTTTAGCACCTGGCGGTCTATTTTATAGTGTATGTCCTGTGTGGAGAAGGCCAAATCTGGAGTCGAGGTGGTATGCCATGTTCTTGAATAGAAGCTAGGGCTATCCTCCGGCCTATTGATTACGGAGAGATTTGCATCTATCTCCCAATCTTCCACTTCGTCACCTCTGCTGTCTGTGTCAGAGTATCCCCATCTCTCCGAGTGGCTGTTGAAATCTCCAACCACTATGCAGGCAGGTCATGATCAAAATTGTTAAAGCTGAGAAGTAAGGCGCCTACTTGTCTAGTTGAAGCTGAGAAGTAAGGCGCCTACTTGTCTAGTTGAAGCTGAGAAGTAAGGCGCCTACTTGTCTAGTTGAAGCTGAGAAGTAAGACGCCTACTTGTCTAGTTGAAGCTGAGAAGTAAGGCGCCTACTTGTCTAGTTGAAGCTGAGAAGTAAGGCGCCTACTTGTCTAGTTGAAGCTGAGAAGTAAGGCGCCTACTTGTCTAGTTGAAGCTGAGAAGTAAGGCGCCTACTTGTCTAGTTGAAGCTGAGAAGTAAGGCGCCTACTTGTCTAGTTGAAGCTGAAAAGTAAGGCGCCTACTTGTCTAGTTGAAGCTGAGAAGTAAGGCGCCTACTTGTCTAGTTGAAGCTGAGAAGTAAGGCGCCTACTTGTCTATAAACTAAAGCTTAAAGGGTGGAGTGTTCTTTTTTTTTGTTCGCTCTCAAACTCCTGCCACCAAACCACGAAGAGGACTTTGCAAGTAGCTGGATATAGTCTGAATACCTGAATGCGTTGTATCGTAGTTTACAGTTTGACTGCGATATTTGCACATTTCGGTCCGACAAATCCGACTTGCAGCATGAAATGTGTTGGTACTAGGTTTGTCTTCCCTCTTAGATCCCTTATCCTTAGCCAGTCTGCTTTGTTGCAGGCTGTTTTCCAGGATCACCACGTAGCGGGGAAGAAGGGTCTTGGCAGCTCTGGGTCGCTGGAGTGTTCGTATTCCCCAAATTTCAATAGGCCTTTGTCGCAAATGAGGCGTGATCTAGCGTCTTGGACTTCGGAGGCGGTCGATAAACTCAGAGGGGTCATGTACACGCTGTACACGTAAAAGAACTGTTGACAACTGGCAATTTAATAGAGCAGGCTGTTCTTGTTGTGTTGACAAAAACCGTCGGGAAAAAAAAAAAATTCACACTTTGTCCATAAATACCTTCTCCCGTGGCTAGTAAGCCACAACTAGTACAATCATAAAAAGAGCCTATTACGGGTAGTCTTCAACTACCTGGTAGCAGGCGTACACCTGCCTGTTTTAAGTTCACGGTTCCAAGTATCATCATCATCATCATCATCATCATCAGCATCATCATCATCATCATCAGCATCATCATCATCATCATCAGCATCGTCATCATCATCATCATCATCAGCATCATCACCATCATCATCAGCATCATCATCATCACGGGCTTTGCTTGTTGGCGTTGGTGAACATGGATCCCCACATGGATCCTATCACGTACATCGTTCATCAACTCTGTTGTTCACCCCCCCCCCCCCCCTTTCCGTGTCATTCCTCCAGGCTCCAATACTTTATGTCTCTGCCTCACTCTATGTCTCTTTCCTGTTATTTTACCCGCTGTCACAGTATGTTCCAACCCGTTTCCTCTCATGATATGCTTGAAAAAAAATGACTGCCTTGACATGACTTTTCCAACGAGTTGTTTCTAAGTCCGAGCTTTTTCAAGTGCCGCGTCGTTAGTGTTCTTTACAGTTTATGGAATTCTTCACATTCTTCTGCAAAACCACATCTCCGTCGCCTCTAGTGATCGTTGTGTTTGTTTGCGGATTGTCCATGATTCACCTCCGTAAATCAACACTGGTTCCATATAGCATCCAAGAACTCTCAACTCCTGCGATAAGGTTTTGTTGCACAAGATTCGCTTCATGCTCTGGGAGACCGATTTTGCCTGGACTGTTCTGTTCCTTATTTCATAATTGCGTCTCCCATAACATGGCATGTATTTAATCGTGTGTACTTGTCTTAATTCTCTCTCGCTCACCTTTACACTACATTTGGGTGAGTTGTGTTTCTTAATTACCACCATCATTTCTGATTTAAAAAAATGTTAACTGAGGCCTTTATTTTCGCTTTGATGAACTACCATGCCGATCAGTTCAAATACACGATGCAAATAAATGAATGCCAAAAGGTGAAAGCCATCTTGATTGCTTGTTCTGTGTGTGTGTTTTAAAAAAAAATGGAATAGCTGGCAGAATTCCTTAATTCAATTCTCTCACATTTCTGTAATTTCGGCTTGGCTTGGCTTCGTTCGTTCTCAATCTCCCACTACCAAACCCTGAAAGGGCTTAAGTAGCAGAATGTAGTCCAGAGAACGGAATGCGTTGTGTTGTAGTTTACAGCTTGACTGCGATATTTGCACATTTCGGTCCAACACATCCGACGCCAGCAACCATTTTTTGAGTACCGGGTTAGCATTCCCACTTCGATCATTTCTTCTTAGCCAGTCTGCTCTGCTGCAGCATGTTATCCAGGATCACCGTGTGGAGGTGTAGAAGGGTCTTGTCAGCTCTGGTTCCCTGACCCTGATGCTAGCAGTCAGCTATGGGTCGCTGACCACTACAGCCCATGCGCTGCTCAGCATCTTGATCCCACTTCTGTAATTTGTAATTGTTGTTCATTGTAAGTGTTTTTAGTGCAACAACAAAAGAATAGTAGTTCTTGTAATCATAACCTGAAGCATTCTCTGTTTTTTTTCTCTGTAGGGGGAAGATAACTTTTACAAACATCCGAACTGGATATCTGTGGTATTGAATGAATGTCCTTACCCGTAAGAAAAGCTCAGCAAGGGCTTTCCTATGATGTACAGCTCCTAATGGCAAGGAGAAATGTAAAGCGTATGCCTCAGAAGACGACTTTTCGTCGAGAATGAAGTGCTGGAGTCTCCAGTATACTAAGCCATAGCTTAGAAGATGGAGGTCCATAATCGCCAACCAGCAAGGCACCTGATGATGATGGTTATTAGATGCTACTCTGCTTTTAAGGCCACCATTAAAGCAAGATATGGAGTCTACATAGAGTATTCAGACAGAAGATTTGATGAGCTGTTTGATTCCTGTGGGGAGATATGTTCAAACTATCAGGTAGAAATAACAGCACTGGAAGTAGCTTTGTACCACTTGAGGACTGTATTTGATGCTTACCCATTAAAGATGAAAAGCATTAAAATCTTTACAGAATCATTATCTGCTCTTCAAGTTCTGGAAGATGGTGGTAGTCATTGTAAGCCTAAACTTAAACATATCCATAGATTTAAACCAACTTATCACATCCCATAAAGTCAGATTAGTTCGGCAGGAGATCCATGGCCACTCAAATACACCTGGTAATGATAAGGCATATATATTGGATAAGAAGGCATCAAGTCAAGAACAATAATTCACACCAACAACCCTACAGACAGTCAAAAAATTAGTGAAGGCTGCAAACAAAGATGGACAATGGGGAATTCTGGGGAAGAAATCTACAAACATATGGCCATCCCCAATCCCAAAGACAACATCAGCCTCCTGAAAAGGAGATACCAAAGCACGATTTTACGACTTTGCACTCAATACATACAACTTAAGTCACCTGAATAGAATCCAACCAGAACATGCTCCAGAGTTATGGAGGTGCATACATCGCTAGAAAACTGTTGATCATCATCTTTGTGAATGTTCGGCGCTTGCCGGTGTTAGGAAAGAGCATCCAAGGACAGACAAATGGAACACTTTGTACTAAACTAAACAACAGCTTACAAACACTTGGATTTGGCATTGGGCCAAAGGGGAGGAGCCCATAGGACATTGGATCGATAACCAACCAACCAACCAGCCACCATATGCTAAGACTGAAATGCAATGAAGAGCTAAATGAAGCAGACATTGGTTTTAGACACGTCATTACTATTCAGAAAGTAAGAGAAACATAATTGAATATAATACCATATCACGAACTGCCGTTGGCAATGATGTGGTATACACTTTACATACCTATGGGGAAATGCAATGTAGTGCCCTCCATGTGGGACAGTTTTCTGTGTCTTTTGAAATCGAAACTTGTGTGAGACAATTGTGTCTACTGTCCCCATAACTTTCTTCTGGCTATGAACTGGCTGAGGGGGTAATAAATCCCCAGGCGAATAACTAACATATGAAATAACGAAGCAGAGAACAACCAACACAGGACATAATAGAACACAGAACAATAACAAACACAGAACAGAACTGAGTACAATTAATTAAAAGCATAGGAAATATCAGAATAGAAGATGGCAAGTACAGGACATTACAGAACAGAGGACACTAAAAATACATAATAATAAACAAAGCACAGGACAATGGCAAAAACAAGACAGAACATTGATTTTTTTTAAAACTTGATTTAACATAACAGAGGGTGACAACAAACATAGGACATAACATAACAGAGGGCGAGAACAGACATAGGACATAACAGAACAGAGGGCGATAACAAACATAGGACATAACAGAACAGGGGACGATAACAAACATAGGACATACCATAACAGAGGGCGATAACAGACATAGGACATAACAGAACAGAGGGCGATAACAGACATAGGACATAACAGAACAGAGGGCGATAACAAACACAGGATATAACAGAACAGAGGGCGATAACAAACATAGGACATAACAGAACAGAGGGCGATAACAAACATGTGACATAACAGAACAGAGGGCGATAACAAACATAGGACATAACAGAACAGGGGGCGATAACAAACACAGGATATAACAGAACAGAGGGCGATAACAGACATAGGACATAACAGAACAGATTGCGATAACAAACACAGGATATAACAGAACAGAGGGCGATAACAAACATAGGACATAACAGAACAGAGGGCGATAACAAACATAGGACATAACAGAACAGAGGGCTATAACAAAAATGGGACATAACAGAACAGAGGGCGATAACAAACATAGGACATAACAGAACAGGGGGGGGATAACAAACACAGGATATAACAGAACAGGGGGCGATAACAAACACAGGATATAACAGAACAGGGGGCGATAACAAACACAGAATGTAGCCGAACAAATTGTTAAACAGTTTAAATACCAACTAGAAATCCATGTTGAATTTAATGTATGCAATTGTCACTTCCGTGCGAAACGTGGACTGACTGCGGTTCTAGAGCGAAGAATTTGTGCAATGCAGATGAGATGTCTGAGTCGAATCCTCGACATTTCGTTTCTAGATCACGTCACGAACAAGGCAGTTCGGGACACCGTTAAGAGATCGGCCACTATAAAGACCTTTTGACTATGGTAAAGGCACGCAAACTCACGTTGTATGGGCATGTTGCAAGATCGCCTGTGTATTCAAGACAGCCCTGCATGGCACTGTGCATGGGAAGCGTAAGAGAGGAAGGCAGAAAAAGAGATGGGAAGACAAAATCAGAGAGTGGACGGGAATATCCATAGCTAGAACAAATATTCTGTCACAAAACCGAGTGGAGTGGTGGGAACTCGTCCAACAATCTGCAGTATTAGTGTTCCAAATGACCTTTCAGGTTACGGGACTGATGATGATGATGACGATGATGAGGATAACAGAATAGAAGAAAATTAACGCGGACAGGATATATCAGTACCGAGGGGGATAACAAACATAGGACTTAACAGAAAAGATAACTTCTTTCACTCTCTCGACGAATACGCAGACGATTAGGTTAATCCGCGGAAAAAAAAGTCCCGCCTGTAGTTTCACATCACGTCTGCGGCGGTTACTCGAAAAACTAGAACGAAAGAAGCGAACTTATGCAATCTTGTAAAAGCTAATTAGAGCAACCAACAAAACCTGAAATGTAAAGACACCAACACGACACGAAACCACACCATCGCTCCGGTGTTATCAAAACCATCTGTTTGCTAGCGCAAATAGCATAGATCACAGACCACTAACGTTCGAATCCTTAATCTGTGATAAAATAGCCCATTAGGAGAAAAGCGACGCTCTCTTTCATTTCGGAAATCTAGTTTACTTTTCAACTCCCATGCACGCGTCTGGTTGAGGCGGTTGAAAATGAGATAAGCAAATATAAGGCGAGTGGTTTTCGGTATTTAAATTCTTTCTTTTGAGTTGGCTTTGCTATTAGGGACTTATTTTTAAAGGTAAGAAATGAGTTTTTTTCTCTCTCTCATGGAAATTGTCGCGAATTCTGCAGTCTTTAAACTGTGCATACTTTTCATGTTTTTGGCTTTCATTTGCATTTTTTATCGTGACGCACCAGCAAATTGAAAATGTGCGTTTTCTTGCTGTTTATTAAAATGAACCAGGTAATAAATATTTAGTTATTGAAGGATAGGATTGCCTATTACCAATGCCTGGTAGTTCTTTAGTCAGGGCTCGAGATTCTTTGTGCTTTTTGATAAACAGTGCAGGATTTATGTTACTGCATTTATCTGGTATAATTTGTAATGAAGTTTTATCCGTGGCACAAGATAAAAAATATGGATGTGAATTACGATTCAATCAAGAAGCGGGAAAACGAGGAAAAGCTGAGCAGACCTACATTAAGAAGGGAATGAATGGGTGAAAAAGAAAAGCAACAAGTAAATACAGATAAAGAAGGCATGAAAGCAGACAAGAAAGTGAAAATAAAGATTAAATAATGTAAAAAAGACTAAATAATACAGATTAAGAATAAAGACAATTAAAGCAGGATAAAATAGAGAATAATAATGAAAAAGAAAGGAATCGCGAAATAAGAATGAATACGAAATAGAAAGTGGAAGTTCATCATTATCTAAAACTGATCATTCGTCTTTTCACTTCTTCACAAACTTCAATTCGTGACTTTTTTTAGGGAAACCACATCACTTCATGTGTTACTATGCGTGATGAAACCTCATTTCATGGCTCACTATGCGTGATGAAACCTCATTTCATGGCTCACTATGCGTGATGAAACCTCATTTCATGGCTCACTATGCGTGATGAAACCTCATTTCATGGCTCACTGTGCCGGAAAACCTCATTTCATGGCTCACTAAGCTGGAAAACCTCATTTCATGGCTCACTGTGCTGGAAAACCTCATTTCATGGCTCACTAAGATGGAAAACCTCATTGCATGGCTCACTATGCGTGATGAAACCTCATTTCATGGCTCACTGTGCCGGAAAACCTCATTTCATGGCTCACTAAGCTGGAAAACCTCATTGCATGGCTCACTATGCGAGAAAACCTCATTTCATAGCTCACTGTGCGAGAAAACCTCATTTCATTGCTCACTATGCGAGAAATCCTCATTTCATGGGCCACTATGCGAGAAATCCTCATTTCCTGGGCCACTATGCGATAAATCCTCATTTCATGGGCCACTATGCGATAAATCCTCATTTCATGGCTCACTATGCGAGAAAACCTCATTTCATGGCTCACTGTGCGAGAAAACCTCATTTCATGGCTCACTGTGCGAGAAAACCTCATTTCATTGCTCACTATGCGATAAATCCTCATTTCATGGGCCACTATGCGAGAAATCCTCATTTCATGGGCCACTATGCGATAAATCCTCATTTCATGGGCCACTATGCGAGAAATCCTCATTTCATGGCTCACTATGCCAGAAAACCTCATTTCATGGCTCACTATGCGAGAAATCCTCATTTCATGGCTCACTATGCGTGGAATCCTCATTTCATGGCTCACTGTGCGAGAAAATCACACTCATATCATTTCACGGCATTTTATGTAGGTGCTACAGCATCTTTGCATGGCGTATTTTGCTGGGAAACCACCAATATAATTGTACAGCTTATTTTACAGGAAAACACCATCTCATGGCTTATTTTGCAATAAAACCGCAACATCATTTCATGGCTTAAAAGCGGGAAAACTATCACACCTTTAGTGGCTGTAATACCGGTACAACACAACATCATTCCATGCCTTATTTTGCAGAAAAACAGCAACTTATTATTCGGGAAAGCCCTGACATCATTGCAGGGTTTATTATTTATTAAAGTCCTAACATCATTGCAGGGTTTATTATTTGTTAAAGTCCTAACATCATTGCAGGGTTTATTATTTGTTAAAGTCCTAACATCATTGCAGGGTTTATTATTTGTTAAAGTCCTAACATCATTGCAGGGTTTATTATTTGAGAAAGTCCTAACATCATTGCAGGGTTTATTAGGCGAGAAAGTCCTAACATCATTGCATGGTTCATAATGCGAGAAAGCCGTAACATTATTGCATGGCTAATTATTTGAGAAAGTCCTAACATCATTGCAGGGTTTATTAGGCGAGAAAGTCCTAACATCATTGCATGGTTCATAATGCGAGAAAGCCCTAACATCAATGCATAGTTCATAATGCGAGAAAGCCCTAACATCATTGCATAGTTCATAATGCGAGAAAGCCCTAACATCAATGCATGATTTAATCTGTGGTAAGTTCCAACATCAGTTCATGGCTTATTATGCGGTAAAACTCTAATACGCCATTAGAAAAACAATTAAAGTTCAAGATGAACTCAAGTTGATTAAAAAGTGTCATCAGTTGATGCACCGTATTATATCACTGTAGAAAATGACTTAATAAATTACAATTTCAAAAATGGAAACTCGTTGGGGAAAAAATATATTAAATGTAAATACCTTAACCTACACAGCTAGAGTTGATAGAGTTAAAATAGAAATCCTCATACATGGTGCTTCTTACCAGTTGAACAGAAGAGAGCAGGTGGTGGTCTTCAGACTTTACAGGCCACAACTAACTCTACAATCTTCTAAACCAGATAAAACGTTAAGTTTAGTCAAGATGGAGGTACCATCTATTTATTAAACTGAAGACTAGTGCTACTTATGAATGCTCCTGTGGTACTGAGAAAATGACACCTGAACATCTGCTGCAAAACATACAAGGACCAGAGAAAGCATTTCCGATCATCACCAGTGCCAACACTAGACAAGCTTTATGGCAGCGTCAACAGCTTCGGGATGACTGCTGCTTCCTTTGAACAGATTCAAGTCGACGTCTGGCAGCACACGAAGAAGAAGAAGAAGAAGAAGAAGAAGAAGAAGAAGAAGAAGAAGAAGAAGACGAAGAGGAAGAAGAACTAGACGAAGAATACATTCTGTAACAACCATAATGACCCACCGAAACTATAACAAGTAAAAACACAACTACGTTTTTTAGTCCAAATTTCTACCAAGACATTTCCTTTTATGTTCTTGCCAGAACTTTGACAATCGCCGCTTGTGCATCGAGTTGGTTTTGGACCTGCTCCTACTAGAAGCTGCAAATTCATTAACGCATACACATTAAATAATACAAGTATTATATCACAAATTGCCGTTGGAGATGAAGTGTTAGATACGCCATTGTACTAAGCCACATCTTGCGAGAGGTCTGGTGGCCACTTCCATTCTTTGCTGCCTTTATTATCCTAATCGTAGTTCAGGTACCCATACCTTAATTTTCATAGTTCAATAAAGAAGAGATCAGTTTGTCATGTAGTGACTGATAGACTGATTATTTTGTCAGCAAACTATATTTCTATATGACACGTTTTTAGGTTTTACGTTCACAATCTTAGTTAGTTTTCACATTCTCTTCTCCATGTATTTTTGGGTCTACCTGTCTCTCTCATGACCTGAGAATTCCATGTAAGAGCATGTCTGGCTATGTTGGACTATGCCCTCCACAGCATATGTCCTATCCTGCTTCATTTTCTTCGCTTAATTTGTTGTTCCAGCGGATGCTGTTGGCTCCTTTCCCATAAGTCTTCGTTCGTCACCATGTCCTACCACATTATCCCCATTACCCTTTGAAGACATCTGTTAACAAAGGACTGAAGTCTTTGTTGTGTGGCCTTGATCATTCTTCGTGTCTCTGCTACAGACAGCTGCATCGACTTGATACTGGCGTTGAATATTCTCACTTTGGTGTGAATATTGAGTACTCTGTATCTACATATGTTGTTTAGTGTAAGGAATGCCCCTCTTGCCTTTCCAATTCTGATCCTTACATGTGTATCTGTACCATTCTGATGTATCAATTGTGCTGCCCAAATAGGTAAAGGTTTTCCACATCTTCCAACTGCTTTCCCCCCCAGCATGAATGGTTCTTTGCTGATAGTGTTGAGTTTAAGAAGCTTGGTTTTCTTCGTGTTGATATTCAGTCCACATTTGGCTGATTGTTCTTTAACCATATCAAGTGTCTCTTGCATTTGACTATGACTGTGTGACAAAAGTACCGGATCATCTTTGTAGTCCAGGTACTCTAATTGTGACAATAGTGTCTACTGAATACCAGTTCTTTTTCCTTCGATTGGTGTCTTCATTATTCAATTCTACAGCTAACAACAACATAAAAAGTGAGAGCAGGCATCCCTACCTTATCCCTGTTTACACCCCGAAGATGTCAATCAGTACTCCTTCTTGTACCAGTCACAACGAACTGCGTCTTTATACAGATTCTGAATGAGGGTTGTGTACTTCTTTTTTAGCATATAATGTGCACCTCGCTTTACTCTGGCGTCTTGTAATGTACTTCTGAACGGTTAACTGACACAGATGTAATCAATCTGATTTTCTGTCACGTGGTCTGGTGATCTCCATGTGACCTTGTGTACCATTTTATGTGGAAACGTGCTTACTCCAATTGTCTTTTTGTGTAGGCCCCGTGCATATGATACAATTTCTCCATTTTCGTTCATTTGTCCCATTCCCCCATTCCTTGTCTTCCCATAATCTGTTCGTTACCCGGGTTGTCTGCTCTCATTTTAGCAAGCTCGGGCCTCAAATAACTACGAATTCAATCGAAACGTGGGAGCGGCGTGGACTAGTGGTTAAGTGACACGGCTCACAAGCCGAAGGTGCTGGGTTTGATCCTCATCACAGCACCGGCCATTATCCCGGGGAAGTAAGCCCTTAGAAAATGCTGGAGAAAGCAGACCCTTACATTAAATGCGTGCTGAAGTCGGATGCATTGTGCCGACAGGCGCAAAATAAAAACCACAGTGCAACTCACACCTTGTTAATTAGAGAAATAAGACGAACGCTAAAAAAAAAAAAAATTTAAATTAATTAATCCAAACGTGGTCACGAGACTGGACACAAGAAATTTAAAGAAACTATGTTCTTCTATTAAATCTTTTGAATGAACTGTCCATGATTTGTCAAAACTGGATAGATTGACAGGTTGCACTAGTAGAAGCTGTGCTCAAATCTCTAGGTTATGGGGAAGTTGGTTAAAATAGGAGAAAAAGAAGTCCACGGACAACGGTCATGTAACGTATTGAGGTAGTGGATCGACGGGATCCCCGTATTAGTGAGCTACATGTAGATGAAACTAAGCATAGCACAACCGTCTGAAGGACACCTGTCCACCTTCCTCAGCAGCTTTGGAATGTGGCGAAAGCTTCTGCAAGCACTTAACACACTTATCAGGGTGCACAAACGAGTAAAATTATTCGTTGAGTCCTTCAACAACCACAACAACAACAAAATCAACAGCAGCAGCAAACAGAAGCTTATCAAAATAACGTGCGTGTAAAGCAGGCACAAGAGTTCAGCTACAATTTCGAAAGTGTGAAAATATCGTGAATCAATGTTCTTGTAAAACAAATGAAAATGGGGTAGGAGAGGTAGGAACTAAACAGCAAACGGAGGAAGGGGGCAACATATACTGATAGGAGGGGAGGGGGGGCAACATATACTGATAGGAGGGGAGGGGGGGCAACATATACTGATAGGAGGGGAGGGGGGGCAACATATACTGATAGGAGGGGAGGGGGGGGCAACATATACTGATAGGAGGGGAGGGGGGGGCAACATATACTGATAGGAGGGGAGGGGGGGGCAACATATACTGATAGGAGGGGAGGGGGGGCAACATATACTGATAGGAGGGGAGGGGGGGCAACATATACTGATAGGAGGGGAGGGGGGGCAACATATACTGATAGGAGGGGAGGGGGGGCAACATATACTGATAGGAGGGGAGGGGGGGCAACATATACTAAATAAGGGACAAAATGTACTGATCGGAGCGGAAGGGGGTGGGGTGGTGGTAACATACACTGATAGTAGTGGGGGGGGGGCATATACTGATTAGAAAAGGGGGGGGGGGGGCAACATATACTGATAAGAGGAGAGGGAGCAACATATACTGATAAGGGGGAGGGGGGCAACATAAACTAATAAGAGTAGCAACATATACTAATAAGAGGAGAGGAGCAACATATACTGATAAGAGGAGAGGAGCAACATATAATGATAAGAGGAGAGGAGCAACATATAATGATAAGAGGAGCAATATATACTGATAAGGTGGAGGGGGCAACATATACTGATAGGAGTGGAGGGGGCAGCATATACTGATAAAAGGGGAGGGAGGCAACATATAATAATAGGAAAGGATGGGGGCAACATATACTGATAGGAGGGGAGGGGGGGGCAACATATACTGATAGGAGGGGAGGGGGGAACATATACTCATTGGAGGGGAGAGGGCACCATTTACTGATAAGAGGGGAGGGTGGCAACATACTAAATAAGGGCCAACATGTACTGAAGAAAGGGCAACATGTACTGAAGAATGGGCAACATGAACTGAAGAAAGGGCAACATATACTGAAGAAAGGGCAACATGTACTGAAGAAGGGACAATATATGAAGACATAAAAACAATGATACAAAAACAGACTCTGGAACAGATCTCGCAGAGAACACACAGTATCTGATTTTGAAATACTACCAAAAAAACAAAACAAACACAGATTACTCCTTGCGATTAGCCGATGCCTGACGTAATTGCTCATATTGCACCTTTTGGCGTAAAAACCATTTCTTTTTCTTGTGGCTAATTGTTTCTAAATAATAGAGTTGTTGATCCCATACGCAACCCTATTGTGTCGTTTCTGGTAAGTTACAGAGTTCCTAGTCTTTGATCCACGAGACTAGGACGATATCGCGTGATCACTCGCGGAGAAGTTTCCACAGCGGTGACAAAAGTATCAAGCAAGTAGTGGAGTTCAAATGACTGTGTAGTATGTTCACTGATAACGGCAGAGATGACAGAGAGATTGCACATATAATTCAGAAGGCGAACAGTGTCCTCTATCAAATTTGCACCGATTTTGAAACACCCTATAGTGCTTCTTTCAACTAAAATGAGGCGAATAAATACACTGTTTATTCCTACATTGTGTTACCACTGTCAGTCTTGGTCCTTACTAGAAACACATACGAGTAAGATCCAGAGCTGTGAGGTGGCGCTGTTTGAGAAGTGCAGCCGGAAAGACAATACGTGACGGCATGCAGAACACCACGCTGAGGCAAATTAAAATAGTGGGGACAAACCCAGTTAGAAACTAAACTGACGCCCAGCGAATCTGGTGGACTGATCATTTAGTCAGAGTGCATTATGACCTGGCTGTAGAGAGAGCATATCATTTGCAGGTCGCCGGGCCACGTCCGAAGAGCTGATCTCGGTGGTCCAAAGGTGTCTTTGACACTATCAGGAAGTTACACTTAACGACAGCACAAGCCCCCTAGAAGAAGAAGAAGATGATGAAGAAGAAGGAAAAAAAAAAGAAAGAAAGAGGAAGAAAACGAAGAAGGAGAACAAAAAGATAAAAAATAAGTTCAAGTAAAAATACGAGTAGTAGTAGTAGTAGTAGTAGTAGTTGTAGTAGTAGTAGTAGTAGTTGTTGTAGTAGTAGTAGAAGCAGTAGTAGAAGAACCAGAAGTACACTAAAAAGAAGACAAAGAAGAAGAAGAACATGTAGAAGAACAAAGACGGAGCCACAAATTGATGAGACGATGTAGAAGATAAAGAATGCAACAAATAATATTCCCTGACCACTGTAAATGAAGACTTGGTGAACAAGAGACATACCTTGAGCCAGTCTGGAATCAATTAGCCACAACACCGGCGAGCAAGACAAGCCACAATAAACACGAAAACTATTATATGACCAATCTCCGTGGTGGAGAGATCGTCCTTGACCGCTGTGGCACCGATGAGGCAACTCAGGGCTATCGTCTGGTTGGCGCCTGTACTGGGGCACAGAGAGACGAAGGAAAATACACATGACGTCATTGTTTCCATCATGCGGTGCCTGGCTGAGGTCAAGTTTCGAAGTCTCTGGCCAGAGGATTTATGTGTCATTTCTTCTTTTCTTCTCCATTCTGTTAAACTTTTTTAATCAGTTCAAGTGCCATCTCCGCATTCAAGGCCGGCTGCAATGGATCTCTTTTCGTTATGGTGCAATCTGAAAGGCTTTTTCCAGTTCATCTCCTGATGTTATCCACCCACTTAAAACGTTGGCTTCCTCTTGAACGACTGCCTTCCCCCATACCCTCTAGTATGGTCTTCAGCAAGTCTTATTATATGGCTAAAATAACGTAACTGTCTAACCTTGATTTCGGTCACTAATTCTCTTTTCACCTCTAACGTTTTCAATACCTCCAAATTTCTTTTCTTTTCTTTCCAATATGTTTCATTTTATTTATATATTTCTAATTTTTTTTTAAATTTAACTGTTTTTATTGTTATTTATCGTTAAAAACTATTATTAGTATTATTATTATTATTTATATTGTGTTCTGATTGAAAGTCACAGAAAAAAAAACCTAAAGCGTGTCCAGGAAGAAATGGATAAAACAGAAAGTGTGTCAAAGAAGAAACAATTTTACCAGGTCAGAAGAAACAGAATGAATGGCTAATGAGAAACATTACGATAGTTAAAGAAGAGATTAAAGCAATTATTATAAGAAGAAAAAATTCACATAAAAAACACGAATATCCTTTAGTTAAAGTAATTTTAAAAGTAGCAAGATATTTTAATAAAATTTAACATTTCCATAAACAACATATATTTACATAATAAAAAGAAATACAAAAATTTGTAAAAAATGTAAAAGAAAGAAATCCTAAAAAGAAACAATTAAAAAGTTGGAAAACAAGTTAAGTTAGACCAAAAAAGAAAACTGGAAGATTGAAGACATTCCATCAGAAAGAGGGACAAAGTGCGAGAACAAATTGTAAAAAGCACAATAAAAAACATTAATAGAGCACAAAATAGACAGACAATGAAAGTTTAAGAATGAACACAAGTAAAGTACAAGAGGGATCAGAAAAATGTCTCCGGAAGAAACACACATAAATGCCCAAGAATAAAAAAAATGTATTGCAACAAACAGAAATTCAGTTCACGAACAAAGAATAGAAAAAATTGTTTCACAAAGGAACAGAACCAACACCAAAGATGAAATAAATAGACAGTTTCAGAAAAAAACTGAAATCATGCTTAAGAAGAAGTAGAAGTATTTCTCATAACAAATAAAACGTCAAAACAGTAGCTACAAGAAACAAGAGTGCCAACATAAAAGTCAAAGAAGGAACGGAAATTCCTAAGGGAAAAAGAATTGACAAATAAAAAAAAGACGGTCAATATGAACTGGAGATGCTGTATAGAAAGATTAAGGAAAAACAAAAATGCTAAAACGCAAATTAAAGAAGACGCAGAAATTCAAATATGAAAATTGATTAATAAATAGAAGGGCCTAAAAGAAAGCCGAAGAATATACAAAGCAACAAAAGTATCATCAAGAAAGTCCAACAAGAAAAGGAAAGCCCGAAAGGTTAAAAGTTAGTTCAAAATCAAGCAGAAAGTCCAAGAAGTAAAAGGGAAAGGAAAAAGTCTGAAAGGGGAAAGTAAATAAAAATACTACCCCTCTTATAAATAAAAAAAAAAGTAAAGGCGAAACAGAAGTGCCAAAAGAAAATCTACGAAGAAAAAAAAGGTTCAAGAAGAAGACAAAAATGACAACAACAAAATAAATCAGAAATGCGGAAAATAAAGTCCAAGAAGAAACAGAAATATGAAAGAAACAGCAAGCAGAAACATAAAATTCGTTATGAAAGTCCAAGAAGAAAAATAAATGTTTAAAAGAAAGTCTAAGATGAAACGAAAATAGATTTTTTTTTTAAACACAACAAAAATAAACATTATGCCACTTTAGAATTAAAAAAGAAAGTTCGGAAAAAAACAGTCCAAGTGGAAAATCCAAGAAGAAACAGAAAGTCAAAGCTGGAAAAAAGTCCAAGAAAACAACAGAGTTCATACAGAAAGAGTAAGAAGTGCCGAAATGAAAGTCCTAAAAGAAACAGAAAGTATAACGAGAATGTACAAGAAGAAAAATATATGCCAACAAGAAATAAAAAAAATAAAGGGATTGTTAAAGAAAAAGAAAGTTAAGAAAAAAGATAACAAAACTTAAAAAAGTACACTATTAAAAAAAGTACACAAGGAAAGTCGAAAAAAAAAAAAAAAGTCGAGACAGAAACATGCATTTGCATGGTCAAATTACACAAGTACACAAAGATAACACAAGTTGAAAAAAGGTATGAAAAGTAAATCAACGATAAAACAACAACACAACAAAAATAACAATAAAGGCTAATCAAAAAAGAAAGTTAAAAAACAAACAAATATTTACGATAATTAGAGAAAGAAATAGTTAGTCTAGATATAAAAAAGGAAAAACGGAAATGCCATAAAGAAAGTCCAAGAAAAACAGAAAGAACAGAAAAAAGGCCAGAAAAACAAGAATCGGCAAAAAGAAGGTCCAAGTAGAAACATAAAGTTCAAAAAAAAGTCCAAGAAGAAGCAGAAATCCCCCCAAAAGTAGGTTCAAGATGAAACAAAACGTTCAGAAAAAAAGTGAAAGAAGAAATAGAAACGCCAAAAAGAAGATTCACAAGTAAAACAGAAATGTCAGAAAAGGTCGTAGTAGAAAGAAAAAGTTCAGATAAAAAGTCGAAGAAGAAACAGAAAGTTCAGAACAAAAGTCCAAGAAAAAACAGAAAGTTTAAGTAAAAGTACAGGAAGAAAGAGAAAGTTACGAAAGAAGTTCAAGAAGAAACAGAAAGTTCAGAAAAAGTCCAGGAAGAAACAGAATGTTCAGAAAAAAGTCCAGAAAGAAATAACAAGTTCTGAAAAAATTAAGAAGAAACAGAAATGCTACAAAGAAGGTCCAAAAAGAAACTAAAAGTTCAGAAAAATCGTCAAAGAAGAAACAGAAAGTTCAGATAAAAAGTCTAAGAAGAAACAGAATGTCCCCAAGGCAACACAACTGAATGCCTCGATGGCAGCAGAATGGCTTTCAAACACAAACATATGCAAACACAGTATCCTCTCGTAATCTGGTTCCTCTAGTGAGTGAACAGGTTTTATTAATACAATGTGATGTGAAAAGCCTTGGCTCCATGCTGACATAGGAATCTCAACTCAACAATCTGGGTGAGTTGGAAACTGGGAAGAGTAAATGACGAGGGGATTGAGGAAAAGACTAAAACGGGACAGGATTGCTTGAAACAAATGGACTGACCAAATACAGAAAGAGTGAGAGAAAGTACGTCGGAGTAAGAAGAAGCATATGCCATAAAACTAAAGCCATTTTCCTAGCTAGCGGGAGGTCAGTCGCTGTTTCCCTTTACTTTCTCTCCGGCACCCTACAGGTACACATAAAATGCACATGCATGCTCGCGAGGTCTCATGAAGCCAGCGTGTCTGTCAGGCTGTCTGTCAGGATGTCTGCAGCTAATTCATGCCTGCCTGTCACTGGCGAGCTCACGCGGTGCAGTTCGTGACTATGAAATCCGTTTATTACTCGTTCTCGTGTCTAAAAAGGTGGGGTAATATAAATCCCGCCTACTTAGTTCTTAACCAACCAAACAAACTTAACACATAAAAAAATGTAGGCGGGGCAAAGTTAGTAAGGGGCGAAAGCTTAACGTCCACTGACAGCGATGATAGACGTTTTCATGGGAAAACCCTGACGAAAAGGCGTAAGGTGAAGAAGTAAAATAATTTGGTAATCTTCATAATAAAGCGATGCTTCCACTATCCCCTACTGTTGTCTTGGATTAGTTCACTTGCAAGTCTTGTTACTAATGTCATGCTTTATGATTCCATCAACTTTTACTAGTTTTTCTAGATTATTTCCAACCAGGTGGAAGATTATTGCAAAGTTATCAACAGTTCGGAAACAAACTCCCATTGGACTCATTATGGACTGGATTGGAATAAAGTTTTGTTCAGCACTTTTTCCATAAAACAAACTGGAATCCCACCGTAAGTGATTTTATTTCTACATGTTAAACAAGCCACATCAAGCATACCTTATATCTTTATTTGGGCACTAGACATATATTAATTTGATTTTGTGTTGATTCGTTTTGGTATTTATGTAACAGAAATCTGACAAATTAGTGAGACTTGTTTAATGAATAATACTTTGTAGACATACAAAAATATATAACATAATAAATTCTACAAACGATAATGATCAAGTGCTATATATACTCGTCATTACTATATGGGACAAAATCATAGACGATGAACAATCAATTGGAGAGCAACATTTAGAAAATATGAAATGTGGACATGAAGAAGACTGGGGAGAATCTGGCGGAAAGACAGATAAATGAAAAAACAGGTCTTGGGGAAATTAACTGTACACAGAGAATTAATGAACGAAGCCAAGAGAAAGACAGTTAAGATATATTAACTTAATTTCCATTCGTCGCTCTGTTTGTTGAACCGTTGGTCCAACACTATATTTGGCTCACATTACCAGTTTTTCGGTGAACCTGATTCCAATAATTAACAGTGTGATTTTATAGCAATGTGGTTTTTGTATTGTATGGTTGCCAACCCAATATAAACCGTCTTTAGTCGATTCATACGACATGCAGTTAAGAATACAGTGACCTTATTTTCTTTGCCCCAGAAACCGCCTGTGGGCTAAGATGTATTGGCCACATAAAGAGATATACCAACTTGCTGAAATAGCACAAGAAAAAGACCATAAAGCAAATATTACAAATTAAATCAAGGCTATAAGTTGAAAGGCAGCATCAACGGTTGGATAGGGAAAACACTTTCGCACTTCACCATCATGAGGGAAGCGACATAGGTCTTCGAATATCCATTCCAGCTGGCCTTCGATGGCAAATGAAATGAACTTATTAAAAGTAAGATAAAGTTTTGTCCCATAGTAATTAACCACTGTCGGGAATGAAGTTGTTAGAGATTTCAGTATACTAAGCCATAGATTGTATAAGGTAGGATGACCAAGTTCCTTTCCTCGCTGCCTTTTACTTCCATAGTCGTATGATAGGAAATTATTTACAGTTGGGTCGACTTGAGCATACCGCAATTCGTTCCCCATAACTTCGCTATGAAAAAACGAGTGCTCTACCATTTATTTAATCGTACACAGGATGGAAAGAGTAGGATCACTATAACCTTTCGAACATGTCACAAAAGAGGACTAAAGAAGATTGTGCTTGGGGCTAGTAACCTCATCATGATGACAAATATTGCCATTTTAATCACCACTGAGATAGCTCGATGGATTCTTGCAAATGAACCAGATGCAGTAGAAATCTATGTTTCACTTTGGAACGAAAATGCGAAAAATTGCTAATGTTTGCAAATAGGCTTCCTTTTAGCTAGCTAGTTTTCTTTCCCCTTGTGTCGTTGAGCGACGTGGGGAGCTTAAGTAGTCTATCCTGCGCCAAGTGCGTTGCGTCGGTCAATGTGAGACTGTGTCGCTGCACAATAATTCTAATGCCATCTACCCACCTACCTCGCGGCCGCCCTCTTGCCATGTAGCCAGATCTACCAGCACTGTAAGCCATCAGTGGAAGTTGATGAAGGTGCATTCTCATGAGATGACCATACCAACTTATTTTCTGCCTGGAAATCTATTCCGCACAAGAAGTAGTGCCAACCATACTACGAATGTCGTCGTTCTGCATTCTGTCTCTCCTTGTAACACCGATGACCTTCCTCAAGCACTTAATTTCAAACATCGAAATCCTTCTCACACGCGCCCTGGACATAGGCCATGCTTGGCACTGGTAGCACAGAGTCGCCATAAATATACTGTTTATCAGCTGTTGCTTTGTTGTCAAACTAATGCTCGAATGCACAAGCGGTGGTCACAGATGATAAGTCACAGAGAATGTTTTCTGACACCTACTCTCTATTTCCCTGTCGATCCTACCGTCTGCCAGAAAAAAATACTGCCCAAATACTTGAACTGATGGACCTGTTGAAGAGCATTATCGTTTACACTTTTCCTTCTAAAGGGACCAGTTTTAGTAGTGTCCTTTGCTTCACATTGGAGCGAAAAGATAAATGAATGATTCAATGAATGAATGAATGATTCAATGAATGAATGAATGATTGAATGAATGATTCAATGAATGAATGATTGAATGAATGATTGAATGAATAAATGATTGAATGAATGATTTAATGAATAAATGATTGAATGAATGATTCAATGAATAAATGATTGAATGAATGATTCAATGAATATATGATTGAATGAATGATTCAATGAATATATGATTGAATGAATGATTCAATGAATAAATGATTGAATGAATGATTGAATGAACAATGATTCAATGAATAAATGATTGAATGAATAATTGATTTATAAGTCAAGTGGCCAATTCTGAAGAGGTCTTAGTCGATCTGTACTTCTACAGGGACGGATGCTCCTGTGCATGTCCCAGTTCTGGCATGAGCCGGATGTAGCTTAGCTGGCTTAGCTTGAGAAGCTTATTACTCCGCTGCCTTGGGACAAGTGGGCGGGTTGTTAACCGGTGTGTGAGGCCATTTTAATGGACTCAAAAACTAGAGTAAAGTAGACCCGCAGCCTGTTAGGTGCGTCTATGCTGCTAATAACAAACCACCTAATCATGACTGGTGTTATGCCATATCACATAGTCGCCTCTTACGATATGATCTCTGTACTTCAGTGGTGCTATTCTTTTCTTTGTCATATACAAAGACCCCGGCGGACAATTCGGCATATTAAAACAACGTATATAATATAATAAGAATAATACATAACAAGAGCCTATACATTTTAACGAAGACAATTAACTTATCAAAAAGGCTAATATTAACAATGTATCCACACCAACTCTATGTAATCAGTGTCAAGCAGAAATCTTAACCGTGGCACAAAAATAAAAGATGACAGCATGTGAAAGCAAATACTTAAATTATAGCGGTCAGGGTCACAACCGAGAAGTATAGGGTCGCGACAGAGAGGGGGAGTTGCGCCATGTATAACATAAAGTAAAAGTAATGTAAAGTAACCCATAGCATTACTGCCAAATGGGTGTGAGGTGTTAGCGATCTCACAAATCAAAGGCCCGGCTATATGAGGGCGGTAGCCATCTTCTCTCCCTCGCCGCTTTTACTTCCCGGACTGAACCGGTACCAATTTAAGCCTGGGTCGACCCGGGCGCCGTTGCAGTCTGAAAAAAAACATTACCACCTCAACTGGGGAATAAACCCAGGACCACTCAGATGCGAAGCCAGCGCGCTAACCATAACGTACAGAGAATTAAATAGTTTGGGCACATGATGAAAAGGCCTAACAAATTCATCCTATACACTAGCATAACATGCAAACAGTAGGGTTTCAGAAAAGAGAAAGACCAAGAAAACATTGGAGTGACGATGCTAAAGAAACATTATGAATGTATGGACGTTAAAGAAAGATATAAGGAAGGAAGAATAGCGTCTCATCTTCATCATCATCATGTAGCATGTAGCATGAACGTTGCTCTCATGACAGCATGTCCGTAGGGAACTCTTGTCTTCCGACAGTCTTCCAGCATGCTCCAAGATCAAAACCAGCGTTTCCTTAATATCCTGAGTTCATCGTCTTCTCGGTCGGCTCCTGCCTCTACTTTCAGTGACCACGCCCTCCATAACCACTCTCTCAAGTCCGTTGTGTCGTTTGACATGTCCAAAAAAACCTCAGTTTTCGGGTCATTACATCATTTATGAGCACCTTTTTCTTCTTCTTCTTCTTCTTCTTCTTCTTTTTCTTCTTTTTCTTCTTCTTCTTCTTTATCTTCTCAACGTCTGGTCAATCAAAATATACTGATCAGACATGTTAGTCAGGGTGGGGCAAAACATACTGGCCAAGACTCTCACCTTGGTTTCCCCGCAGCCCTCCCTGGAAACGGGATGTTTTCATGGCAGCCTGGCTAACGAGGTGAGGGATCTACGTGAACCCGGTAGTAGTTAGGGAAGCGCAGATAAAGCCAAGCATTGCACAACAGCCTGGAGGACCCCATTTCACCTTCATCAGCACGCTCGGGATGTGAGTAAAACTACTGCAACCCGCCACTTAACGTCCTTTTTCAGTGCGCACAACAGAGTAAAAGTGTGAAGTCCTAATCGTAGAGGGGATATAAACATGCTGGAAAGGATACAAAGAGTGACAACACTGATAGTGGGATTCCAGAATTACAGTTACGAGGAAAGAAAAACCGGCCTACAGTGTCTAGAAAAGAGAAGAATTTGAGGTGACAAAACAGGTTTATAAGATATTCACAGGAAAGGTAAAATTAGACCATAACTCTGCCGAAGACGGATGTGTCGGACCGAAATGTGTAAATATCGCAGTCAAACTGTAAACTAGCGACACAACGCATGCCGTTCTCCGGACTACATCCTGCTACTTGCAAAACCCTGTTCAGGGCTTAGTAACGGGAGATTGAGAACGAACGCAGAAGAAGAAGAAGAAGAAGAAGAAGAAGAAGACTATAACAAATTTTTTTTCAAAATACAACCACCAACGAAAACAAGAGAGCACACATACACATTAATTAAAGAAAGGTCCAGATTGTATATAAGAAATATTTTTTTAGTCAGAGAGTGGTGAATGCTTGGAATGCATTACTCCAGGAGGTGGTGGAGGCAGAGACAGTTAATGCATTTAAGAATAGATTGAATGTGCATAGTTTTTAGAGCAGGGTAATGCAGATGTGACTGGTTGTCTACTGACTGATGAGTCTTCTAAACCAGTATAAAAATGTTACGTTAAAAACGTTTAAGTACTCATTGTGGGCATTCGAAACAACAACAACAACAACAACAACAACAACAACAAAAGCAACAACAACAAACAAAAATAAATAAACAAGACGGCCACGCGGATAGCGCATGAATTAAAATGACACATCCCAATGTAGTCTTACAGAGGATATGATGAAGAAGAAGACGTTAATGATGAGGATGATGAGAATGCAAGTGATGCGCAGATGATAAATACTTCGTTTTTTTTACAGCAATTTATCTTGATGTAATTCCATTTTAAATATTTACACAATAAATGTGCACACTGCACACCCATTAAAACGTTATTGAAATAATTGCTGGGTCCGATTGAGGAGTTTAAGCGAAAAGCCGTGGGGAATAACAATTCTTACTCTGTGAAGTGTGAAGGCCAGGTTTGTGTTTCACTTACGATTGATAAGATATGGGTCCTTACCGAACACCGGTCAGACAGAACATACTGATCAGACAATGTTAGTCAGGGTCAAGTGAGACATCTTCTTTTTCTTTATCTGCGTCTTGTTCTTGTTCTTCTTCTTGTTATTTTTATTCTTCTTCTTCTTCCTCTTCTTGTTCTTGTTCTTGTTCTTGTTCTTGTTCTTGTTCTTCTTCTTCTTCTTCTTCTTCTTCTTCTTCTTCTTCTTCTTCTTCTTCTTCTTCTTCTTCTTCTTCTATTGTTTCTTCCCCTTCTTCTTCTTTTTTTTCCTTCCTCTTCTTCTTCTTCTTCTTCTTGTTCTTGTTCTTCTTCTTCTTCTTCTTCTTCTTCTTCTTCTTCTTCTTCTTCTTCTTCTTCTTCTTCTTCTTCTTCTTCTTCTTCTTCTTCTTCTTCGTCTTCTTCTTCTTCTTCTTCTTCTTCTTCTTCTTCTTCTTCTTCTTCTTCTTCTTCTTCTTCTTCTTCTTCTTCTTCTATTGTTTCTTCCCCTTCTTCTTCTTTTTTTTCTTCCTCTTCTTCTTCTTCTTCTTCTTCTTCTTCTTCTTCCTCTCCTTCTTCTTCTGCTTCTTTTTCTTTTTTTTTCTTTTTCTCCTTCTTCTTATCTTCTTTTTCTTTTTCTTCTTTTCCTTCTTCTTCTTCTTCTTCTTCTTATTATTATTATTATTATTATTATTCCTCTTATTCTTCTTCTTCTGCTTCTTCATTATTCTGCTTATTTGGTGTTCAAAAATGACATTGTGACGTTGTGACGTTGTATCGTATTTTACAGCGAGACTCGTATAACTTAGCCTATCTGATCGATACAATGGATTTCAGCTGGATCTTTTGTTTAACTCGTTTGCCTCCTCCCTGCAAATCAATATTCACTTAGCCAGACTACACTAGTGCAGCAAGTTTCCAGGGCCGCTGCTCGGAGGAGGAGTAGGGACTTGGTCAACTGTGGTTAGCTAAACCTGATGCAGGCAGCCAGCTGTTTTCAGTCCACTCCCTATGTAACACCTTTCACTCCATATACTAAATAAGGGCCCCCTCCCCACCCCCCCCCCCCCCACCCCGCACATCACTCCCAAGCAGGTCTCCCTTGAAACATGCTTTTTCATGGCAGTCTTGCTAACAACGTGGAAATCGGCACTGTGGTCCCAAAAGTGGTGAGGGAGATTACCGAGAAAGCTCGCATTGCACAACAGCAAGAAGGACCTTGGTCCAGCTTCTTAAGTACACACCGGGATGTTAAGACATCTACTGCAACCTGCCACCAAAGAAAATCTTTGAAAATGACCTAACTCAAGAAGTAGCAGTGGTGACAGCAACAATTTGGACTAGAAACCGTTTTATCCTTACCAGGAAAATCACACATATCTAACTGATCGTCTAAGTCACAAAAAAGTTCAATCACAAATATTCTTGACATGCGCCCAAATGTTGTCGGGACACGAACCGGGAGCACAGAATAGTGACGCTGAAAACCTGCCTAGCATGTTGAATGCGGTGACTGCGAAGGGTTGGGCATGTGGCTAGCTACCTCATTCTGTAGAAACTTTAAGCCTCCAAGACTAAACATGGACAAATCAATTAAAAAGAAACATGGATTTGACGCGAATTTGCTACGACCAACGCTACAAAAGCGAGATAAAAAGTTTTCGATTTGGTTTATTGATTCTAGAGACGAGGATTGCTATTGGTTACAAACGATGCATGTGCTTGTGAAAATGACTTATTGTATTTTTTACGCACTTGTACAGTTTAAATGTGCACTTCCATCTTTTTGAGTATTGGTTAAATCTGGATCTTAATCTTCGTCTTCTGTGTTCGGGTCTTTTTTGGTCATGCTAAATCTTCAGTCCTATCGCCAGGATGAAGTCCACAGTCCTTTCCAGGTCAAAGCGGTGACCCGATAGTTTTTGCATGTTTTGCTCCACCGGGCCAGGTCTGGCGTCTTAGTTTTTCGTTCGCCGGGCGTTCTTGAAGTACGTGTTCAGGGGTCTGGACGCATGTCCCACAAGGACATTCATTTGTTTGGGAGATTTTAAGGTGGTCCAGTAGTTTGCTGGTGCCCGTTCTCATATGATCTTAATGCTCTTGATGATCCGTTCCTCAGCCTAGCTGCGGGTTCCAATTTTGTCTCCGGCGGACCCTGTCTTGGTCCACGGTAGTCCAGTGTACGGTAAGTGCTCCTCTAGAGATAACTCGAATGTTACAGCAAGCTGAGTCTGACCAACGAATTTGGAGGTCTTTTCCGCGGTCTCTTCTTACCTAGTGGGTACCAAACTGCTGTCGCTGTGTTTATCGACCATCGTTTCGTCGCAACATATGACCTGCTCATCTATGTTTTGCCTTGTCGGCATGGTTTACCTTCACCAGAGACAATTGTGGAGACCTTTTAAACGTTGGTAAGTCATTCCGACCATGCGTCTCTCAAGGAAGGCAAGGGTAACTCTCAATTTGTCCTATAGTGATTTTGTTAGTGTCCACGTCTCGGCACCATAGCACATCACAGGGAGTACAGTGGGATTGAAGAGGGAGGCTCGTAGGTCTTGGCCATGACAACCGCCCAGGACCTTGTTAATAGACAAGAAGGCTGCCCAACCCTTCTCGTCTATATTTTAAAAAGATGTCTTTATCAACGACAAATTCAAATTTGTTTCGATATCTGGTTCCTCAAAAGAGAGGTGTTTTTATAGTGTTTGCTTTATTGCTACGTCACTTGAAGAGTGTGGGGGTTATACGGCTAATGAATACAAACAGTTTGCTCATTCAGTCGCCATGTAACGTGCAGACAAGGTATTTGTGTCAGCCTGACTAAAAAAACCAGGACTTAGCTTTGGTTTTGAACGTGTGCCGAGAAGATCAGCTTTCATACCGTAAGACCACGCGTTCCTCATCAAATGGTTCCAATCCTTCGTGTTAATATCCTTCACTAAAGCCAGATTATAGTCCGATTTCTATAGTTAGCCTCCTTTATTAAGCCTGTGGCATATCATTCTTTGGGCTTTTTCACTTGAGGCTTCGGTAGCACTTTTACGCGATGCGGTTGCTATCCCCATGGACAACTCTTTACAACATGCATGGAGGTACAGTGGCCTCTTCTTTCATCCCCAACATAAGTCCGCAGGATCCGATCGCGAATGTTCTATCCATGTGGATCATATATCATCCAACGCCAGACAAGCTCGCTTCCTCTAGAAACAAATCCTTGAGATAAGCGTTGCCACTTCTCTTGTACCATTGGGTGTGGATATCGTCTGTTTTTTCTTATTGTTTTTAGTTTCCACATCATGGTTCACATAGCCTGTTAATTGTACACACTTATACTCCGTCATCTTTTGCGCCAGGCATCGCACGGACCTAGTTTGATTTGAAAGTTCTACAGTTTACGAATCTGATTCATTTATTCCGTATCATCATGCAACAAGCAGTCATTGATAGACTTCGAAATGTCATCCCTTTTCATATTTAGAGTGCCTATGATGGGTGCACGTGAAACCAGGGCGACTGGTGTTCACTATCAAATTGCACGGATGTTGACCTAGAATGTTTATTTCAACTAAGATGAGGTTGATAAATATACTATTTATCCATAATTTGCGTTACCAATGTTAATCTTGGTTCTTACTAGAACTACAAAAGAGATCTAGATCTGTGAGATTAACTGTGTGAGAAGTGCAGCAGGGAAAACAACCCGTGACCGAATCCGCCACATCACAATGAGGCAGACAGTGGCGACAACCCCATCTAGTAACTACATTGAAGCAACAATTCAAGTGGTTTGGCCATTTGGTCAGAATACATTATGACCCGCCTACAGCAATAGCATATATGAAAGTTTCCGGTCCACGAGCAAGTGGCAGACCTCGACGTCGGTAGATCGAGGGCATCTCTGACACTCTCAGGAAGTTACACCTAATGACAGCACAAGTCTTCCACGTGGCGATAACAATAAATCTACGCACCCTACTGCTCTGCGACGCCGTACGGCAAGGGCAGAAGGACAAAAGAAGAAGTGAATCCAGGATGTCCGCTCTTTCGTTGTCTTGAGCCCATCATGTGTCGGACGGACCCACAAACAGCCACTGTAGATTTGAGCCCCCTACTGCTCATTCTTCATCCAGCCCTACTGCACCTTCCGAAGTAAGGATTCTGAATTTTAGAAGATGATTGTCCTTGTTGAATGTGTAAAATATCCCATAGGTTGAAGGATTGTATTTGCTAATCCTAGTCGTACTTGAGCAAGGTACTCATGACGACTTTTCTTTGATGGCAGGTTACAGTCACTCTTTTCACATCACGAGTCATATATGAGAAGGTGAGCCCTGGTCTTCCTGGCTGTAATGCAGCGCGGGTCTTCTAAGTAACCTCACCACTATGGTGATCGCAGAGCCAGTTCCCACCGCGCAATCCAGACTGCCTGAAAATCCTGTATCCAGTAAGAGGGAAAACTGCTTGGAAGTGACATGCAGTCTTGAACAGTATGTTTCACCTGACCCCGACTAACATAGTCTGATCAGTATGTTTTACATGATCTTGACTAACATAGTTTGATCAGTATGTTTTGCCTAAACCTGACTAACATAGTCTGATAAGTATATTTTCCCTGACCCTGATAAACATAGTCTTATCAGTATATTTCACCTGACCCTGACTAACATAGTCTAATCAGTATATTTTGCCTGACCCTGACTAACATAGTTTGATAAGTATATTTTGCCTGACCCTGACTAACATAGTCTGATAAATATATTTTGCCTGAAGTTATAGCCTCCACTCCCCCCACAGCAACTCTAACCGTCTCCATTAACAAGCCAACTTACTCGTCTCCTACAACTTGTCTAGCAGGCTGCATTGTTATTAAAATTGTCTCCTCTTTCGGTCTCCGGTAACACAGAGAAGTAATATTCTTGACCCACAGCTATAATTAGCTTGAGTGGCGTCTGTCGGATAACAAATATACATTACTTTGTTTTGTGAAGTAAGGAAAAAGGTGGATCCGAGAAAGAATCTGGATTCTATTATTTTGTTCTTATTCTTGATGTATCCAGCTGGATAGTTTCATCAACTGATCAGTGCTGCGCAGTGGGACATCAAGCTGGGGATTCTCAGCTAGAGTGAGAGGACAGGTCGTTGCCGAACGTAGTAGTGCATCCACGTCAACAACCTCCAGTTTAAGAATGAAGATGGAAGCAGTGACCTCAGCGCTGAGATGGATATCTGAGACTTCTTTAACAAGGGCATACATCGTGACATACGTGCAAGCCGTACTTCAAAATGTACAGAAGGGATATCTTAGGTACAAGTGATTAGCATCTGTTTAGGCCTCAAACCTCCAGGGGTTGACATGGATCTACTGTCCTGGTAATGCTGGGGTTCGGGACAACGACTGAGCTGACATCTTGGCTTCACAAGCTCCCATCTTGGGCACGTTAGTGATGAATAGCAATGCCATTTTGAAATCAATCAATGACCGCCTGTTAGATGAGAACACCGCAATAGATGAAGCAGCAATCCACACTCTGCACAATTTTGACATTAAACGAGGTTCGAACGGAGTAGGGCGCACGAGAGGACGAACCAGGACAGTGTACAACCAGCGAGCTACGAGGACCATCAGTATCCAGACCCAGCACAATTTGCTGAGAGAGACTGAGCACCAATGGGTATGCCCGGAATGCAGTGATGTCGATTCTTAAAAACAGAAACAGCTATAACGATATATTTCTGTGACTTTTTTAAAGCAATATATTTCCTATTACCCAAGTGTTACCGAAAGAAATACAAAGAACGGTAATACCAAAACCTACCAATTATGTCACAAGAGGTGACTAGTAGGGAATTATGTATGTGGCTCTACAGTACCCTTTGAAACTTTTAGCCTAAACAAAATTTAAACAGGTATAGTCAATGTTAAATGGCTTCGCACGTTTCTGATGAAGACCTATGCTCCACAGATATTGACTGATTGAAGTTACCTGCAACAGACCAAAACAGACACTACAGTCAGGGACGAAGTGTTAGAGACTTAATTACAAGGGGCTTATCAGAAGTCTTTACCTTGCTCATGGAGGAATAGGAGGAGAAAGTTGAAATTTGACAGTACAAATTGAATGAGCTACATATGTGCCAAATTGCAACTTTCTCCTCTTATTCCTTCATAATCAGGGTAGAGACTTGAATACCAGACTGCAGCTTGTTTATTTTGTTCCTCACAGCTTTCCCTGCCCTAACAGTAAACCAGGTACCAATTTACAGCTAGGTCGAACACTGAACCTTTCCCATGAAAAGCGAGTCCTCTACCACAACGCTTAGACGTACAGATACATACAAATAGCTTCGCCTTTTTATTTGTGTTTGCTTCCAGTCGTAAACCTGATATTCTATATACATAATGTAATATTGTTGTTATTGAATGATAACAATCATCAACGGCTTCTTCTTCGTCCTATCATTTATAAGACTACACTGTTATGTGTAATTTTAATTCATGCGTTATCCGCGTGGATGTTTTTTTCTTGGCTTTTTTGGTTGTTGTTTCGAATGCCCACAATGAGTAGATTTACTCTTTTGTACGTTCTGAAAAGGGTGTTAAGTGGTGGGTTGCAGTAGCTCTACTCACATCCCGACCGTGCAGATGAAGGTAGACTTGGGTCCTTCAGAAGGTTGTGTTATGATTGGCTTCATGTGTGTTGTGTCTCTCTACTACGGTGATCACATCTATTCTCCACCTCGCAGGCCATGCTGCCATGAAAGCAGCCCGTATCCCGGGAGACCTGCGTGAAAATGAGGTGGGTGGTCTTAGCTAGGAAATTGTACCGGACTGACTAACATTGTCCGATCAGTGTGTTTTGCTTGACCAGACGTTAATCTCCTCTGTCCACCTGACCCTGACTAACATTGTCCGATCAGTGTGTTTTGCTTGACCAGACGTTAATCTCCTCTGTCCGACTGACCCTGACTAACATTGTCCGATCAGTGTGTTTTGCTTGACCAGACGTTAATCTCCTCTGTCCACCTGACCCTGACTAACATTGTCCGATCAGTGTGTTTTGCCTGACCAGACGTTAATCTCCTCTGCCCGCCTGATCCTGACTAACATTGTCCGATCAGTGTGTTTTGCCTGACCAGACGTTAATATCCTCTGCCCGCCTGATCCTGACTAACATTGTCCGATCAGTGTGTTTTGCCTGACCAGACGTTAATCTCCTCTGCGACATGACCCTACTAACATTGTCCTATCAGTGTGTTTTGCCTGATTAGTTTCTTCTTCCCTGTGTCGGCCACCAACTCTGTTGTTTGCTGTCGCCCATGCCATTCTCTCAGACTGTCCAACATCTTGTCTTCCGATATCCCCCCTTCTCCCCTTCCCGATATCCCTCCCGTTGTTACGATGCGCTCCAAACCGCCCCTTCTTACAACACGTCCGGAAAAGGCTGACCGCCCTGCTCTGATCCCCGAAATCAGTCATTCTGTGTTTGTGCCTCTTCGAGCACCAGTCTTCCTTGCAGTCCATGAGATCCGCAGCATTTCTCTGCAAAACCACATCTCCGCTGCCTCCAAAGACCCACGTGCTTGCCTGCTAACTGTCCACGATTCACTGTCATATTTCAGCACTGTTTCCACGTAGAATCCAAGGACTTTCTTTCCTAGTTCCAGCGACAAGGCCCTCTGGCATAACAATACTCTCATGGCCTAGATGACCGACTCCGCCTGGACCACTTCGCAATCGCATCCTCCACACGATGTCATGCATGTGCTCAGGTAGTTAAACGCGCCAACCCGTCTCAACTCTGCTCCCACCTCCGACCCCGACGCAGCACCATAAAGAGCCAGCTATGGGTAGCTGACCACTGCAGCTCATGCGCTGCTCAGCGTCTTGATCCCCCTCTTTTATTTAAACTAAGACCTTTATTTTTACTTTGCCAAAATACTATGCATAGATAATATAAAAGCCATAAGAGTGTAAAGTTCATTTTATGTCCATGCTGTTTTATTTGGGAATGGCTAGTCATCTGATCTACGGTTAGGGCAAGAAAAGCAGAGAGGAAGGGAATTGGGCACCAAACCTCACACAAGCTATGACTTAGTACAATAATTCCTCTAACACTTAATCGCTGACGGCAGTTTCTGCTATGACAATTAATAAAAAAAGGTGTGTTAATATATAAATTAATTGTGTCCACTCTTCTCTTCTTTTTCTTTGTCATTCGTTCATAAATAATGACATCTATCCCCTCACAAATCGGACAGTTTATATATAGCTAAGATACTGAAAAGATTACAAAACTGCAATCCATGACCGATAGAAGAGACTGCAGAGCCCAGCTGCAGTCAGAGAAACTCCGAAGACTGACGGACCATCCAATGTACCAGAGACTAAACAATTTGGGAACTGGGAAACTAAAGCGGAGAAACTTTGCAGAAATAGCCAAAGCAAAGATGCACGAAGATCCCATAAACGCACTAACAACACCAAAACCCATCACTACTGTACGAAAACCTACTTGGAGGCAGGATATATTTCCAGAGGTGGTAGAAAATATACCAGGTATTGCAAACAAAAACTGCCAGACCGAAAAAGAAAGGAGAGACACTACCCTAAGCTTCATAACGAAAAGCTACCCAAGCATGAACTGGACCCATGCATACACCGACGGTTCTGTAACAAACGCTACACAGAACGGAGGGGCAGGAGCATTCCTGAGCCTACCAAATGGCAGAAAAATAACACTGTCATTCGCTACTGGTAAGTACACAAGCAATTTCAGAGCGGAGGCAGAGGCACTGAGGGCGGCAGTGGAAGAAATGGCAACACACAGTGAAAACGAGAGCCACATAGTCTTGCTGACAGACGCTCTCGCCGTAGTCACAGCGCTAAAAAGCCAGAAAAACACTGAGCTTAATGACTTAAGAGCAGCACTCTGCAAACTGTGCCAGCTGTCCGCACCAAAAAGGGTAGTGGTACAGTGGGTTCCGTCCCACTGCAACATCCAAGGCAACGAGGAGGCAGACAGACTGGCAAAAGAAGGTGCAAGGCTACCACAAACAGATACCAGTATGACGTACGAAGAGTCAAAACGGCTTATCAAAGCCAGGTACATGACCAAATGGGAAACCGAACATACTGGTTACACCAAAAACGATGCCTATTACCAGTTGAACCGAAGAGAGCAGGTCGTTGTCTTCAGACTTCGCACTGGCCACAATAGACTGAGGTACCACCTATTCAACAAATTGAAGATAGGGTGTACCGACGAATGCCCGTGAGGTACTGGTAAAATGACCACTGAACATCTGCTGCAGAACTGCCCGACATACGGGGATCAGAGAGAGCAGATGTGGCCATTGCCAGTGGAACTGCAAGACAAGCTCTATGGTAGTGGCGAGAGTCTCAGGATGACCGCCGCTTTTTTCGAAAAAATAATGGTTACTGTCTGACTGTGTACGCAGAAGAAGAAGAAGAAGATATATAGCTAAGATACGACCTTGTATTTCTCTAATAAGCCTAACAGTTTATCGTTCAAATAATCACATCCATTTCTTTCATAAGACTGACAGTTTATCGCTCAAATCATTACACCTATTTATCTCCTAAACCTGACAGTTTATTCCTCAAATAATCATACCTATTTCTATCATAAGCTTGGCAGTTTATCGCCTAATACGCCTGACAGTTTATCGTTCAAATCATCACACCATCTTTTTTCGATAAGCCTGGAAGTTTAAATCTCAAATAATCAATCTTCTTCTATCATAAACCAGACAATTTATAGCTCAAATACTCAAATATATTTTCTCTTATAAACTTCACATTTTATCACTGACACCTATTTCCTTCAATAAACCTGATAGTTTAACCCTCAACTATTCACATTAATGTCCCTTATAAACCTGACAATTATCCATATAATCTTTACATTCCATTTTCAAGATAACCCATGAAAACTATCTCTTACATAATCACATCAATTTCCATTACAAAACCATACAATTTATCTCAAATCACATTTTCATCATAATCAAGCAATTTATCCCTTGAATTATCACGTCAATTCCCATTATAAACAGGCAATAATAACATCAATTTCACTCATAAACCGAACAGTTTATCCCTCAAATAATCACATCTCTCTAATAATGAATCTGATAGTTTATCTCTCAAATACAGCAATTTTCCTCAGAACCCAAGCAATTTTTTTCTCAAATACTCACATCAATTTTCCTCATAAATCTAGCAATTTATCTATCAAATACTATAATCAATTTTCCTCATAAATCTAGCTATTTATCTCTCAAAAACATCAATTTTCCTCATACATCTAGCAATTTATCTCTCAAATACTCAAATCAGTTTTCCTCATAAATCTAGCAATTTATCTCTCAAAAACATCAATTTTCCTCATAAATCTAGCAATTTATCTCTCAAATACTAAAATAAATTTTCCTCATAAATCTAGCAATTTATCTCACAAATACATCAATTATAAATCTAGCAATTTATCTATCAAATAATCACATCTATTCCACTTATGAACCTGAAATGTGTTCCTTAATCACATCTATTTCTCAAGTAAGCATGATAGCTTATTCATAAAATCCTAACATTTATTTCTCTCCAAATCACGGTAATTTATAGCTGAAACTAACATTCCTTTCTCTCCAAATCATGGTAATTTATAGCTGAAACTAACATTTATTTCTCTCCAAATCACGGTAATTTATAGCTGAAACTAACATTCCTTTCTCTCCAAATCATGGTAATTTATAGCTGAAACTAACATTTTTTTCTCTTCAAATCACGGTAATTTATAGCTAAAATGCTCAATATTCATTTCTCTCATCAGCAAAGGCAAAGGCCGCCGTCCATCGTAGACGATGATGACATAATTAATTTTGCTAGCGCTATTTTTTAGCAAGGATTAACTGCGCTACTTTTTATCCTCACTCGATCGTCTCGAGCCGCCCGACCCCAGTGGCAAGTCAAGGACAATACGACTAGGGGACGACTACGAGATGCAGGGGACTCTGCATCAAGCACCCGTGAAAATGAGTCCGGAGTCGAACCCACACCACCTGATCATCAGGCCAACGGCTTAACCACTTCGCCACGGAATCTCTCATAAACTTGATAGTATATAAACCAAATGGACGCCATCTCCGGACACAGCATTCACGCACAACACGACATGTTTGACTGCCGTTGTTATAATCGACTGCAATGTATAGTCATTATTAAATCAAATGCTCGCATCTATTTCCCTCGTAATACTAGCAGTTTTCCCCTAAAATAATCACATGTATTTCACTTGTAAATCTGACAGTTTTCTCTAAAATAATCACATCTATTTCCCTTGTAAATCTGACAGTTTTCTCTAAAATAATCACATCAATTTCCCTTGTAAACCTGGCAGTTTTTCTCCCAAAATCAGCACATCTAATTCCCTCGTTAATCTGACAGTTTTCCCCTTAAATAATGACATTTATTTCCTGATAGCGTTTTCCTCAAATACTCGCATCTAATTGCCTCGTAAATCTGACAATTTATCAATCAAATAAGCACATCTATTTCCCTCAATCAAAATACGAGAGATAAACTGTCATTTTTATTGAGGGAAATAGATGCTGGGAAAAGATATGATTACGAATCATATCTTTTCCCAATATAAATCAGACATTTATAACTCAATTACTCACATATATTTCTCTAAATGGCCTGACAGTTTATTCCTCAAGTTATCACACCCATTTCTCTCAATAAATCTGACATTTATCCTTCAAATAATCACATCAATTCTCTCAAATAGTATGACTTTTTTCTCTTTAGAAATGACTTATTTCTCACTCATAAACCAGAAAACTTATAGCCCAATTACTCACAAAAATGTCTCTTAAAGATTTTACAGTTTATCCCTCAAGTAATCACGTCTATTTCCCTAAAAAATCGGACAGCATTTCCTTTAAGTAATCACATGTATTTCCCTCATAAATCTGACATTGTTTCCCTTGAATAATCATATCTATTTCCTTCATAAACCTTACAGTTTATCCCTTATAATTACATCTTTTTCCCTCATAAACCTGACAGTTTATCACTTAAATAATTACATATATTTCCCCCATAAATCTGATAGTTTATCACTTAAATAATCACATCTATTTTCCTCATAAACTTGACCTTCCCTGAAATAATCACACCTAATTTCCTTACAAACATGACCGTTTTTCCCTTAACTAATCACATCTATTTTCCTTATAAACATGACCGTTTTTCCATTAAATAATCACATCTATTTCCTTTATAAATCAAACAGTTTATCTTAAATATTCACATCTAGTTCCCTGACAGTTTATCCCTTAAATAATCACCTCTATTTCCTACATAAACCTGACAGTTTATTCCTTAAATAATCACATCTATTTTTCTTATGAATAGGACAGTTTTTCTCTTAAATAATCACATCTATTTCCCTTATAAATCGGACAGTATCTCTTAAATAACCACATCCATTTCCCTCATAATGTCTAATCAGTATATTTTGTCTGACTAGACGTTAGCGTTGCTCCCCCTGAAAGTAAGTACAAATATAAGACTATGCGTGTTTTCTATGCCATTTCTGTCTGAGGTATGTGGAACTTGTCCTGGAGTAAATTAACGAAAGAAGTAAAAAGTAACCCATAGCATTTCTGCCGTAGGGGTGGGTGTGAGGTGTTATCAATCTCACATTTCAAAGGCTCGGCTATATGAGGGCGGTAGTCATCTACTGTCCCTCGCCGCTTTTACTTCCTGGACTGAACCGGTACCCATTTAAGGCTGGGTCAATCCGGGAGCCATTGCCGTCTGAAAAAAAAACATTACCGCCTCAACTGGGGAATGAACCCAGGAGCAATCAGATGTGAAGCCAGTGCGCTAACCACTGTGCTAAGGGGCAAGAAGTTTCATGAAATTGAATTTAAGAACAGCAACAAACAGGAACAATTGTTACTTACTTTGCTTCCCGTGTCCCATACACTACGTCAAACATCATTCTCCCAGTTCCCAGTCACATGGATTGCCCTGTCGTTGCCACTCAGTAGGTCGCCCATACTGCAAGTTTCCGGGCGTTTTGGGCAGATCGTTAGGAGGTCTTGGTGGTGTGTTGCTCCACAATAGCATGTTTCATCTTCTCTGTATCATTATCTTTTTAGATTTTTAATCATCGCGATATGTCAGTTTGAAGTCTATTTAGTGATTTCCATATTGCGTAAGGCAGGTGATGTTCAAGTGCAGATTGCTCACGTAACTCGACCAAGGGGACCTGCAGTTAGATCGTTCCATCTTTTGAGGTGACGTTGTCCAGGACGTGGATAGGGGTTGGGTTCATCGCATGAAACTTCCTCTTGGTTTAAGTCAAATGCGCTGCACCTGATATCAAAATAAAGGGTATCTTGTGTCATTTACCTATTTCTCTTTTTATCTCTGACTCGACAATTCTTCGTGTCTTAGGTGGTAGTACGCCGATTATAGGGGACATTTTATCAGTTGGTGTAGGTCTTAGGCACTCACTATCTATCTGGCCTGTCTAATTCATTGCTGTATCAATAAGTTTGACATGTGCTTTTCCATTTACAACTATAGGTAGGTAAGTAGGGCCCGTCCAACCGTCCTTGAATACGACGACTGCATGCAATGAGGATGATGTCTTTCTGATATGACCTAACCAGGTGGTTTGTGGGCTACCATGCGGTTTGAACCATTGTTATTGTTGTTCTTCAACGCCAACAATGAGCAAGGTTACTAGTTGGTGCGCCATGAAAAGGGCGTTAAGTGGCGGGTTGCAATAGCTTTACTCACATCCCGAGCATGCTGTTGAAGGTGGTCCGGGGTTCTACAGACGGTTGTACTATGCTTGACTATATCTGTGTCGTCCACTACTACGGAGATCACGTTGATACCCTACCTTGGTAACTAGTGTGTCATGAAAACAATGTGTTTCTAGGGAGAACCGCATGAAAGTGAAGGTTCGGGTCTTGGTAAATATGTTTTACCTGAACCTAACTAATACGTCCGACCAGTGTGTTTCGCCTGACCAAACCTTAGATGTCCATCACCTGCTTTAACAGCTGGTTAGGGAAAACGTCCCCGGCAAGGCGAGACACAGCTCCAAATAGAGTGAAATGGCTATCAAGGATTTGAAATAGGGAATAAAGTTGAGAACGGAGCGATTGGTCGAAGTGATATGAATACCTAGCTTATGATCATGGCGATATGGGCTCAATACCTCGAGAGATACTCTATGCTACTTGTAATAAGTGGAGTTAACTCTTGGCAATGCTATTTTGATAGCCGGTTACAGCGGCTCTACTTACATCTTAGTCGACCTGTACATCTACAAGGGCCTTATCCCTTATGTAGTAGCCGAGGGCATTTCTCTTCTGGGCTCGAGCAGTGCTGTGTTTTTTGGTTTTGTGCTGGTCTCATCTCGGTTTCCAGTCGATTCTATCTCGGGCAAGGGTTGTTCGTTGAATGAATAACTTGTTTGTTTTAGGATTATGAGTGTCATGCAGCTCGATCGAATCTTGCCATTTAGTGGGGGGTCTGTCATGTGGTCTTTTCCTGCCGCGCGGGTACCACAGAGTGGTTGCTGTGCTCCAGCGTTCGTCTTTCCTTCTGACTACATGGCCAGCCCAGCTGTGCTTGGAGTTGTTGACATGATGTATGTCATACCTGACGTGTTACAATGCCCGCATGTCACTGTTGTGTAAGCCCATCTGGCGCTGTTACCTAAGTTATAGACCCACAAGACGACGCTCAAGTGAGGCATGTGTTGTCCTTAGCGGTTTCTCCATGGCTTTTGTCTACTTACATACCAAGGTATGAAGCGAATTGATGTCCTCGTAGCTGTAGTGCAATTGGTTAGCTCACGACTATGTGGAATGCAGTGTCAATCTCTTCCCTTTTGACCATACAATTGTATCGTAGCCTTTCCCAAAATGAACACGACATAGAATGTGATGTAGGGGCTTTGATCAGAATGTTTCGTCTAACCTTGATTAATTTTCGTTCTCTCAAAACTTCGGTAAGGAATAACCTTTTTTTTTATTCTGCTGGCGGGTCAAATA
This sequence comes from Ariolimax columbianus, assembly GCA_036924085.1. Lineage (NCBI taxonomy): Eukaryota > Metazoa > Mollusca > Gastropoda > Stylommatophora > Arionidae > Ariolimax > Ariolimax columbianus. Next base: position 58,237,376 of record JAVGWX010000004.1, read on the forward strand.
AAAATCTGACGCGGCTTTAATTATCCAGTACTATAAATCACACTGAATACCCAACAAATCGAAAGCACACTTCGTAACTAATTTTTGTGAAGTATAATTTTGAGGCGTATAAGTGGCAGAGTCTATAAATAAATAGACATAAAACGGGGAAAAAACACACAAATATTATGAGAATAAAAAATCCAAACGACGATTAGATTGTGTTGGGAGGCATAGTACGACACGTGGTGGAATCATTCATGTATATTAGTAGCAATATAGACAAATTAGGCGGTGCATACATTCAGCTTATATTAAGAGTATAAAAAGCGAGATTGAAAGGAAATTACAATAAATAATGTCCAATACAAATACACAAATAATCAACTTGTATGGCTTCGTAAAATGGGCAAAAACGAAAAAGGTTTCACTTAACTTAACATATTTATAGTTTGAAGACTAGAGTCTGTTTACAACCAATTTCTTTTACTTCCCTTGATCTAACAATAACTGCGCATTCAATGTATTCTTACATGCATTAATTAATCCTACCTCCACTATTTCATGTAGCAATGCATTCAAACCATTAACTACTATCAGACGAACAAATATTTTCTCATATCTAAACTGAATCTTTCTAAAATTAATTGTAAGCTGTTCCCATTTGTTCTAGCTGGCGGCTGTGCTTTGTTGTAGACAAATTAATCCTACCCCTTGATTATCTTAGAAAACTAATAAATACCTCGAATTCTTCTCTTTTCTAGACACTGTAGGCCGGGTTTTCTGAGTCTTTCCTCATAACTATAATTCTGGAATCTCTATCAGTTAAGAAGCTCTTTCCCAGCACGTTTATATCCCCTCCATGATAAGGACTCCACACCTGTATATAGTACTCCAACCTAGGTCTACCTATTGATATACAGTTGATATACAGTTTGACTATCACTTCCTTGATCCTATGTTTAATATTTATTGTTATCATACCTAACATTGCATTAGCCTTTTTTACTGCTACCTGGACTTGCTCACTAACCTTACCTGTATGATCTATTATAACCCCTGGATCCCTTTCCTTTTCTATCTCGCTTTCATCCTTCGAGTGCTGCGCCAGATAGAGGGATTAAAATGGCATGATAAAGTCATGAATACGAAGCTATAAGAAAGAATCTGGCAGATCTCAGCGAGACTTGACATATGGTGAAGACGTTTAAGTTGTATATGACACACTTTACACAAAACATGATGATATTACATGACAGTCTCTGTTCTGAAATCGACACGGCAAGAGAAGTCAAGATTAGCCTAAACACGCACGAAGCTTTAAAAAACATGGCGGCAACAAGGAAGGCGTGGACAGTGCTGAAAGTCTTGTCCCTCATAATCCAATCAACAGCCGACAGGAAAATAAATTTTACCAGCCCACGCGTGTAAAATATTGTACTGTATTGCTTTCAGTTCGGTTCAAGTGGCGGCTCCGTTTCGAAGTTCGTCTGCCATGTATCTCCAGAGTACTCTGTCTCTTGCTGTAACGACGCAATCTGACGGGCTTTTTCCAATCCATCTCATGATGTTATTTGCCTACTTATAAAAACGCTGTTTCCTTCTTGGACGTGTACCTTCTACCTTAGGGATTTGCGCACAATCCCAACATACCATGTTCCAATGGATTTGATAGACTTGGCGTGTCGTTGTTTTTTTTTTTCCTATTATGATATCATCATGTAGTATGTCCTTTGTAGAACGTCGCTCCCATCACAGCCCGCCTGAAATAAACTCCTTCTCCAGACAAATCTCCAGCCTTCCTTGATATCTTCATGACATCGTCTTCTCGGTCTACCCCTGCCTCTTTTTGCGAGGTACCATACCCCACCCCGCCCCTTTACTGTTCTCTCAAAACCGTTGTATCTCTTGATGTAACTAAAATAGTTCACTTTCCTGGCCATGATGGAATTGATAAACCAGTTCTCTTTCATGCTCAACTCTTGCCAAATGGCTATATGTGTGCTTCTCTCAATCCAGGGTATTCTGAGGATCTTGACTCAAAGGACTCGATCCTATTTCTATATGTTTTGGTAACCGTCCATGTTCCCCACTATATGGTCCTACAGGAAAGACACAAGCTCTCAAGACTTAATTTTGTCGATTTGCTGGTGTTCTGTTTAATTTCTTCAAGTTAATTTCTCTTCTTTGCCATGGCTGGTCTTATTCTGAATTCTTGTGAAGAGCCGCAATTTTTGTCAATTCTGGAGTCCAGATATTAACAACACGTGACCTGATCTACTTCCTCACCAACTACTGTAAATCTTGTCATCGTGTGTTATCGGTGATCATTAGCTTTGTTTTGTTTATGTTTATAAATAGGTTTTGATCTGCACTGTATCTATATATATACGCCTGAATTATGACCGCTTCTCTAAGTTAACCTAGCTGTTCTTCTTCTTCTTTTTCTTCTTCTTCTTCTTCTCTTTCTTCTTCTTCTTTTTCTTCTTCTTCTTCTTCTTCTTCTTCTTCTTCTTCTTCTTCTGCGTTCGTTCTCTATCTCCCGCTGCCAAGCCCCGACCACATGGCTTTGCAAGCAGAAGGATGTAGTCCGGAGAACGGAATGTGTTATGTCGCTAGTTTACAGCTTGACTGCGATATTTCACCTTTAGGTCCTACACATCCGTTTTCGGCAGCATCCCAGCTGTAAATGGGTGCCTAACGAATCAGGGAATTATTTCTGAGCTGCCTCGGGAGCTACGGAGTTCGTGCTCTCTCGCTGACACGTTCAGCAAGGAAATAATCATATAATGGATTGTTTTAGTCCACAGAGCTCGAATCTGATGATGTTCGTCCATCACATGTGATGGAGACCACTCTCTTTGTACTCGAATCTAATGATGTTCGTCCATCACATATGATGGAGACCACTCTCTTTGTACTCGAATCTAATGATGTTAGTCCATCACATGTGATGGAGACCACTCTCTTTGTACTCGAATCTAATGATGTTCGTCCATCACATGTGATGAAGACCACCCTCTTTGTTTAGTTAGCCGTGTGGATAATCTTGTTATTTACCTCCGTCCGCTGAAATTGACGACTTCTGTATTGATTTTAGATTAAAGTGAGGAAGAACTGCGCCTATGGTCAACCCCACTCTCTCGTCCTGAGGTACTTTAGGCCAGTGGGAAAACATTTTCGAGACGCCTGGAGATGGTACCTGATGCAGATTATTCCTCATGGTTTGCTCCTGAAGCCTTTCCAGCAAACAGTTAGCCAGCAAGACAGCGGAGGTGGGGGTGGTGGTGGTGGGGGGGGGGGGGCGGCGGCGGTGTGACATTTAATAGGTTGGGAAAGTAAAATTAAAAGATTCCATCACGCCATACGACGAATAGGAAATATGGTGTTAGGCCCATATTATTTTGTAACCAATGGCACCTTGTGGCAAAGTAACATTTCCCGGACCGAATCTCCATGTTCATAACGAATGGCACAGAAATAATGTTACAGATATTCACAAAGTGTTGTCACAAGGTGAGAGTCAACGCCACCCACATAGTGAAAAAGGCACTATTATTAATCCAGTTTGCATGTAACCACAAAGACCGCCGTCCATCGTAGACGATGATGGCATAAGTAATTTTGCTAGGGATATTTTTAGTAAGGATTAACTGCGCTACTTTTTATCCTCACTCTCTCGTCCCGAACCGCCTACGTCAGTGGCAAGTCAAGGAAAAGGCGACTAGGGGCGACTACGAGATGCATCAAGCACCCCTGAAAAAGACTGCAGAGTCCGGAGTCGAACCCACACTACCTGATCACGAGGCCGACGGCGTATCCACTTCGCCACGGAATCCACAGAAGGTAGCGGAGGTAGTCCAGCCAAATTGTAGTGACGTGCGGGAATCAATCCGCCATTTTATAAACCATCTATAATAATGCGCGTGGAAATGGTAGATTGAACCCGATACCAATGTCGTGAGAACCAGTCTCCCTGACCACTCTGCTACTCACAAACTCCTCAGACAACAGAAGAGGTGATAGTTAGAGCTATCACAGCTAACACTTGAGAGTTAGATTAAAGTGGGTCGGACCCCTGTAACGTGTCAGAGCAATAATGGGTGGAAACACTTATGTGACGGGGTACCGCTCCTGACGAACTGATTCCAAGCTATTACCGCGCTGCCTGCGTAATGTCATGCAATTATCTTCGTCATGCTTATCGCTATCATCATCTCCATCATCCTAACCATCAACGCGATTATCGTCCAGATTGTCATAATTATCATTATCAGTATCGTCAGCACAATTATCATCTTCATCATCGCCATCACCATCAATATCGTCATCAACACCATCAAATTCATCATTATCAATAATTTTCACCACCATTATCATTAAAATCACCATTAACGTTACCATCATTATAGTAATCATGAACTTCGCAATTAAAGAAGTATCTAGTGTTGGTTTGTCTTAACTACGTATGCAGACAGAAACACGTTTGGTATCATACAAAAATATACTCGCTTTATTGATTTCAAACAAATGAGATGTAAATTCACTGACCCTTCTGGCCGGGTATAAACAAAATGGAACTGTTTCCAGATCTCAACGATTTATCTATTTTTGCTGCTGATCTTATCTGGAAAAAAAAAACGCCGTAATAAAATGGAACATTTTGATAATATTTTAAACAAAAAAGGAGAAGAAAAATATATCAGGTGTTGTCTGGAATTTGAACACTGGACATTCCAGGGAGTTAAAAGGGAGTTACGTGGTTCGATCAGCCAATAAATCACACTGCAAAATACATGATTCGGTCAACCAATCACGTCGCATTACCCCTCCAGACTGTATAGACGAATTCCAGAATTAATAGTACGATTCTGCTAAATACAAGTAGTTAATTATAATGCACTATTCAGCACCGGATCGAATACTAATCGCATCCATCATAGACATTATCACCATAGTCAAGATCAGACTGCTTTATCGCTATCAAATAACTTAACTTGACTTCATTATACTGGTTTAGAAGGCTCTACAGAGTCTGTATACAACCAATTTATTCCAATCCACCGATTCAGAAAATGACTGATCATCAAATCTATTTTTGAATGCGTTAACTAACATTGCCCCCACCACACCCTGTGGTAATGCATTTCAAGCATTCACCACTTTCTGACTAAAAAAATATTTCCTCATATTTAACCCGGTCCTGTTTTTTAAATAATTTGAAGCTATGTCCTTTAGTTCTTGTAATTGCTGAACCTTGAAAAACTTGGTTTAGTCTACATTATCCTTTCCATTGATTCATTTATAAACCTGTATTAAGTCACCTGGAATTCTCTTCTTTTCTTGACAATGCAGATCAGTTTTTCTGAGTCTTTCCTTATAACTATGCTTGTGGAATCCCACGATCATTTTTGTAGTCATCCTTATATAATTTCTAGCACGTCTATTTCCACTCCTTGATAATGACTCTACACTTGAATACAGTACACCAATTTAGGTCTCACCAATGATTTTTATAATTTAACTATCACTTCTTTGCTTCAATGTGTAAAGTTCCTTTTAAACATATCCAGTACTGTAACAACATTTTTCACAGCCACCTGGAACTGCTCCCGTACCTTACATGTATGATCTATTATAACCCATAAGTTCCTTTCCTTTTCTATCTGTCTAATATTGTTTACTCCCGTCATATGATAATGTTCCATATTTGATCTTTCCATGTGGATAATTGTACATTTTTCTACATTAAACTCCATCTCCCAAGCTCAAAATTCATTAATGAATTGTAGCTAAATCTGATCTCAAACGAGAAGAGACCCTGCCGCATAATTTTATGTCATCCGCGAATTTGGAATCATGGATCTGATATCATTATTCAAATGATACCAAATCATTTATATATATCAAGAACAACCTTGGTAATAATACTGATCCCTGAGGCACTCCACTTATAACATCAGACCAATCAGAGTACACCTTATTTATGCTTATTCTCTGCCTTCTGCCTGTTAACCAATTTTCTATCCAAGTGACAAGTCCTCCACCTATACCATGTGATTTCAACTTGCGAAACAATATTTGATAAGGTACTCTATCAAAGGCCTTTGCAAATTCCAGATAAACAACAACCACTGGCTCTCCAAAATCCAAGATTCTGGTAACCTCCTCCGTGAATTTTAATAGTTTTGTTAAGCCCGATTTCCCTTAGGAAAACCATACTGACTCTTCTTGATGAGATTAAACTTTGGTACCAGCTTTATCATTCTTCTCTTTCAAGTCGTCGTGACCTATGAGCACAGCTGCAATAGTCTTCATCTGCAGGAAACGTGAACTACATAATTAAAAGTTTCTTGTAGAAACAGTTTCAGAAGCAATTTATTTTACATAATGCAAATGCCAGCCTCATGCACCACCCTCCTTAGATTTATTTTAGGGAAGGCATAGCATAGAATGTTCAACATAGCAAATAGAGCAGTCTATAGAATTAATTAGAATGAACCATAGGGTAATACGGCTTGGCTATTGTTTCTCACAATTGGGTCCTTGGTGCTTGTGTCTCATAGTTAGGGACCCTGGCTTTTCCTGATCATAGTTAAAGACTAGCTTCTACTGTATCATATTTGCGGCCTTGTCTATTCTGCATCACAGTGAGGTGTTGGCTCTTCCGTCTAATAGTGGGGACCTTGACTCTCGTTTAATACCTGGAGTTTTGGCTACTCCATCTTAAAGATAAGGGCCTTGACTCTCGTCTCATAGTTGGAGGCTTTGGTTCTTTCGACTCATAGCCGAAGCGTCGCTACTTTTGCCTCATAATTGCTGCCTTGACTGTTCTCTACCATAGTTGAGCAAGTCTAATAATTGGGGCCTTGCCTGTTCTCTATCATAGTTGAGCAAGTCTAATAATTGGGGCCTTGCCTGTTCTCTATCATAGTAGGCAAGTCTAATAATTGGGGCCTTGCCTGTTCTCTATCATAGTAGGCAAGTCTAATAATTGGGGCCTTGCCTGTTCTCTATCATAGTTGAGCAAGTCTAATAATTGGGGCCTTGACTGTTCTCTATCATAGTTGAGCAAGTCTAATAATTGGGGCCTTGCCTGTTCTCTATCATAGTTGAGCAAGTCTAATAATTGGGGCCTTGCCTGTTCTCTACCATAGTAGGCAAGTCTAATAATTGGGGCCTTGCCTGTTCTCTATCATAGTAGGCAAGTCTAATAATTGGGGCCTTGCCTGTTCTCTATCATAGTTGAGCAAGTCTAATAATTGGGGCCTTGCCTGTTCTCTATCATAGTTGAGCAAGTCTAATAATTGGGGCCTTGCCTGTTCTCTATCATAGTTGAGCAAGTCTAATAATTGGGGCCTTGCCTGTTCTCTACCATAGTAGGCAAGTCTAATAATTGGGGCCTTGCCTGTTCTCTATCATAGTTGAGCAAGTCTAATAATTGGGGCCTTGACTGTTCTCTATCATAGTTGAGCAAGTCTAATAATTGGGGCCTTGACTGTTCTCTATCATAGTTGAGCAAGTCTAATAATTGGGGCCTAGCCTGTTCTCTACCATAGTTGAGCAAGTCTAATAATTGGGGCCTTGACTGTTCTCTATCATAGTTGAGCAAGTCTAATAATTGGGGCCTTGACTGTTCTCTATCATAGTTGAGCAAGTCTAATAATTGGGGCCTTGACTGTTCTCTATCATAGTTGAGCAAGTCTAATAATTGGGGCCTTGCCTGTTCTCTATCATAGTTGAGCAAGTCTAATAATTGGGGCCTTGACTGTTCTCTATCATAGTAGGCAAGTCTAATAATTGGGGCCTTGCCTGTTCTCTATCATAGTTGAGCAAGTCTAATAATTGGTGCCTAGACTTTTCTGTATCATATTTGAGGCAAGTCTAATTGTTTCAGCATTGACTATTCTCTATCATATTTGAGGTTGAGGCAAGTCTAATAATTGGGACTTTGACTATTCTCTATTTGCAATAGTATTTCGGCTACCCTGTGTCGTATCTTCACGGTCCAGTGCACACGGCTGAACTTCACGAGAATGCCGACCTCGCCTTGTTTGTCCACATTGCCGGTTATGATGTGCGTTGAAAATTACACAGGTGCCAATAATGGGCTAACACATCGTCCGGGAGAGATTATTCAGTGCCCGGTTAGCAACATATGAAAGACACATGGCACACAACGATGTGATGCCTTAATCCTAGCGCCTCCATCCCAAGGCAACGGAGTACTTGGCCTCTTTCAAGAAGTCCGCAGCGACGTAGGCCCGACACTTACAATGAAACCACAAAGCACCAGTTCTTCATCCCCGGAGATTGGATGTTCAATGAGAAATGCAGATTGTAGTGTTCTTATTTGCAGTGGTCGATCGACGCAACGCGCCACTGATGAACATTATTATTATTATATAAAAAGTTCGAATATTGAACCGCAATGCAAGGTCGACATTACCTCCTTTTTGACCCGAAGAATGGAATAGGTTGAAATTAGTCCAAAAGTAATACCGACTTTCATTACTATGTGCTTGCACAGAAATACTTGGACTTAACTAGTATGACATTGTTCCTGATATAGAGATTATGTAACGAACAGTGCAATTAACAGTGCGTAATGACAAAATGTGAAGAAGGTGGAAGTAACCGGGACATACATTACGATATTTAAACAGAGTTACTCTTCAGTTTCTTTTCAGACCAAAATGACAAGAGTAGTTGAGGCACTCTTAGAACAAGCAATTATAAAAACAAAAATAAATTTTATCGTTACAAACATTTTTTTTAAAGATCTTTTTGTTTTGTTTTCAGGGCTGTAAAAATGTTTTTATTGTGGTGTTTCTTTGGTGTGTTGGCATTTTTTATTTTTTTAATCGCAAGAGGTCACAGGCCGTGTTCTAGTCCATTATATTGGTCAAGATGGTGCCGGGCATGGAAGCAGTCGATTTCCCTCTTGATAAAACGGTGTTTTGTTTGTGTTTTCTACGATAACTCTCGGACTATTAACGTGATTCCTGGATAAAAATGTGCCGACTTGTGAATTAAGCATAGTAATGTGAAAGAAGTGATGCAACGAAGTATATAACAGTGTATTTTTAGTCGTGAAAGGTAAACTTAATGTGTACAGTTTCTATGGGACAAAGCGTGGCCGAAACTTGACCCGGTCAAAAGCTAGTGTCGCTCCGTGGTGTATCGTGACCCACATAGCATAAACACAGAAACGGAATTCATCCGGACCAGGTCAAATAGACGGTACTCCAGAAAGGAGCTCATTGCGCTTCGATCAGCCCACTACTTCCCTTTAAGCCCAGATCTACATCTGTTGCGTCTGCTGGAAATACACTTAACCGAGGAGGCATCGGAACTCACAAGTAAACAATCAAGGCGAAAGACCAGAGGAAAGAGAGGTGGAAGAAGAATACATAAACAAATGAACTCAGACACAGATACCTCAAAGCTCCACCCCAGCGATAAAAGAGAAGGGAAGCGCTACCGAGAAAATGAGGCACACGCTGAAACCATACTGTCTGCAACCGAGCCCTTCACTAGAAGTCTTGACAATGTCTTGACTCTAGAACATGTTGAGTCCGGACGAGAGAGTGAGAAAGATCCTGCGCACATCTCCCTCACTATAAACACATTGAGCAACTAACGACATCATCTTACAGTTACAGATCACACCCTGACTAGCAACTCGCAACTGGCAGGGCCCCCCAAACTACAGCGGCGGAACAGGCAGAAAACGATCAGGAAAACTACCCATCACGCTTGCAACATGGAATGTCCACACGCTACTGGACGCTAGGGTTGGCACAGACCATACCGCCTGGGAGGTGACCATTGGCAGACATGGTATCGGAAAATGCAATAGTAACGGACTGCTCCTTCTGAGGACATGTGCCGCAAATGAACTACTCATTACAAACACAGCTTTCCGACTTCCGGTCCGAAATAGAACCACTTGGATGCACCCAAGGTCCCACTACTGGCACCTCATTGACTACATTATCATCAGACGTAGGGATCGAGCGGATGCTATGGTAACGAAGAGCATGTGTGGTGCAGAATGTTGGACCGACTATCGACTTGTCATTGCCAAAACTAAACTTCAAGATCAAGCCCAAAATGCGCCCCCAGGGAAAGAAACCACAGAGGAGGCTAAATGTCTCTCAGCTGAAATACGAACCCACGAGAGGAGGCTTCCAGGAAGAGCTTGAGAGCAGACTATCTGAGCTCCGTTTTGAAAAGAACGTCATCGAAGAGAACTGGGCATCATTGAGAAACACACTCTACGATACAGCTGTTAACACAATGGCCCGCTCACGCAAAAGCATAAGAACTTCTAGGAAGCAAGAACTAAGAAGCATACAGGGCCTTCTCGATGCAAAACATGAAACGCACAGGGAATACCAGAGGGACACACCATCTCCGACAGCAAAAGCTGCCTTCAATACTGCTCGCAAAGCTGTCCAGACCAGGCTTAGAGAGATGCAAGACTCCTGGCTCAGCAAAAGAGCTGACGAAATTGAGATGTTCGCCGAGCGTCATGACACCAAACGGTTTCACGAGGCACTGAAAGCTCTCTACGGCCCGCATCCCTCTAGTAATACTCCAGCTCGCAGTGCGGATGGGGCACTGCTAACAGATAAGGTTCAGATTCTAGACCACTTCTGCAAAATACTAAACCACCCATCGTCCATAAATGACGAGGCCATCCGGCGAATGCCGCAGGTAGAACTGAACCTGGCGTTGAATAAAGTCATCACTGAGGAGGAAGTCGACAGGGCAATCAGTTCACTATCTATAGGAAAAGCTCCAGGAGCGGATGCAATACCAGTAGATGTATATAAGACAGCTGGTCCATCCCTCACCAGAAAGATCCCTGAACTATTCTGCCACATGTGGGCTGAAGGAAAAATTCCGCAGGAGCTAAAGGACGCCTCAATCGTTCACCTGTACAAAAGAAAAGGCAGCCGTCAGGAATGCGACAACCATCGTGGAATATCATTACTCTCCGTAGCAGACAAGATCCTAGCGCGCTTATTGCTAAACAGGCTCAACAAACACCTTGAACCAAGCCACCACCTCACAGAAAGCCAATGTGGGTTCAGAACCGGAAGAGGAACAGTGGACATGTTTTTTGCCGCTCGTCAAATACAAGAGAAGTGTCGGGAACAAAATCAGGCCTTGTACACCACATTTATTGATTTGAAAAAGGCATTTGATACAGTAAACATAGGAGGGCTGTGGATGATAATGTCCAAGTTTGGCTGACCCAACAAGTTCATAACCATGGTGAAACAGCTACACGAAGGCACGTGTACTCGTGTACTTGACAGCGGTGCAATCTCTAAAACGTTTCTCGTATCAAACGAAGTAAAACAAGGATGTGTACTCGCCCCGACTTTGTTCAGCATGATGTTCGCGGCCACAATGACATACGCAATTAGATCACTGGAGCTTGGAATACCCATAAAGTACCTCACAGATGGCAAGTTACTCAATCCCAGAAGAATGAAGGCCAAAACCAAAGTAGCTGGTGACATAATCAGGGAACTTGTATTTGCTGACGACTGCGCTCTAATGAGCAACTCAGAACTGAACATGCAGGTTAGAATGGACCGGTTCTCTGCCGCATGCGACAATTTTGGCCTGACCATAAATGCCAAAAAAACAGAGGTCATGTACCAACCAGCACCAGGCATGCCGTACACAAAACCAGAGACTACAGTCAGCCGGCAGACGCTGAATGTCGTAGACAAATTCACATATCTGTCAGCCTAGACGATGAGGTGTCAAATAGAATAGCAAAGGCCAGCACAGCCTTTGGTAGAATGCGCTCGATGGTCTGGGCACGTCGTGGCATCAGCGTCAAGACCAAACTCAAAGTCTACCGTGCAACCATCATTCCAACCCTACTATACGCTTGCGAAAGCTGGACTGTATACTCTGGACATGCAAGGAGGTTAAACCACTTCCACACAGGTTGCCTGGTGAGAATATTCCACATCCGATGGCAAGATCGTGTCACTGACATCGAAGGTTCTCTCGAAGGCTAACATGCCCAGCATCCATGCACTGCTAGAAAAAGCACGACTTGGATGGGCCGAACACCTCGTCCGTATGTCAGACGAGCGTGTCCTAAAGAAGCTTCTCTACGGCGAGCTGAGAGAGGGATGGCGCGAGAGAGGGCGCCCAAAGAAACGTTTTAAAGACGGTCTGAAGGACTCACTGAAAAGTTGCCAGATAGACATCGACACCTGGGAATGTCTTGCGCAAAATAGATCACACTGGAGAAGCGCAGTCAAATCGGGTGTAGCTACCGGCGAAGACGACCGTGTTGTGAAAGCCGAGAGCAGACGCGAGACCCGGAAATCCCGAACAGCGGGAACACCATTACCTTCTACAGACCTCGTGTGCCCGTTATGCAGCAGATGTTTTAGTGCCCGCATTGGCCTGTTCAGCCACATGAGCCCCCACACCCAACAGGGGAATCTGTGACAAGGATGATGTCGGCGGTCCTCATCGACAACGATGGACAACTATTATTATAAATGTAAGTCTCACCAAAACCAAATGATTTTCGCATGAAAGCCTTAGAATATCCATGACGCTAAAACATTGAAATATTTAGTCCATAACTATTAAGACATTTGCACATCGGCGAAATCTTTTAGGACCATTGCAGAGAAATGGCATTACATTTAAGACTTTACAGTACGCAGCTGAATTTCTCAGTATTTTGTTCATAAACGTATCTCCTTAATGTCTTGATAGATCAATTGATTGTTTATGTTGCCCTTTATGCACAACGTAAAAATGACATCTTCTTCTTCTTCTTCGTTCGTTCTCAATCTCCCACTACTAAACCATGAAAGGGCTTAACTGGCAGAATGTAGTCCAGAGAATGGAATGCGTTGTGTCGTAGTTTACAGCTTGGCTGCTATATTTGCACATTTCGGTCCAACACATTCGACTTCAGCAAGCATTTTTTGAGTACCGGGTTAGCATTCCCTCTTCGATCCCTTCACCTTAGCCAGTCTGCCTGCTGCAGCCTGTTATCCAGGATCACCGCGTGGAGGTGTAGAAGGGTCTTGGCAGCTATGGTTCGCTGGTGCTGACGCTAGCAGTCAGCTATGGGTCGCTGACCAATGCAGCTCACGCGCTGCTCAGGGCAAGTTGAAGATGTGGGCAGAAAACAGTGTTTGTTGAGGGTCTATCCTCCACCGAGAGTAATACAAACAGTCAGTGAAGAAGTTGACGATAAATTATTTGTCCAACAACACTTTTTATTGGACAATTATATTTATAACTTACTTATCCTGAGTGTTATCGGAGTCCGTAAGGGGAGCAAAGAAAAGTAACACTAAACCTGCCAGGCATGTCTCTGAGGCGACTAACGATGATTGGACATAGAGCTCGGTACCTCATCATGTAGATACTTTAATATACAAAACTCCAACAAATATCGACAAGTCAATGAAAAGAAAGAACCGCTCAATCACTCAAAACCGAAATATTTCACAGGAGAGGTGAACTTTGCGTGAATATGTTGAAGACATGAGCTTTTCATGTAGCTAAACAGGTTTTGATGATTGATAGTATAGTCAATTATCATCTAAGTAGATTAATGGTTAAAACGCTGGTCGCTGACTGATTATTCTATCTCTCACTCTGTCTTTCTCCCTCTCTCTCTATATGTAAAGTAAAGTAACCCATAGCATTACAGCCGTAGGGGTGTGAGGTGTTAGCTATCTCACATTTTAAAGGCTCGGCTATATGAGGGCGGTAGCCATCTCCTCTCCATCGCCGCTTTTACTTCCCGGACTAAACCGGTACCCATTTAAGGCTGGGTCGACCCGGGAGCCATTGCGGTCTGAAAAAACATTACCGCCTCAACTGGGGAATGAACCCAGGATACTCAGATGCGAATCCAGAGCGCTAACCACTGCGCTACGCGGCTCCCTCTCTATATGTGCATATATATATATAAATGTTTATATATATATATATATATATATATATATATATATATATATATAGTATTATAGGTATATATATAAATATGTATATATATATATATATATATATATATACATGAACATATATATATAATATATATATATATATATATATATATATATATATATATATATATATATATATATATATATATAATACTTACCGTAAGCCAAAGATTCACTATATTCAGCAATTGAAATGAACAATACTTATTTAAACACACATGACACCGACAGCGACCCCTGCTTTGATGTGAACATGAATAATTCGAAATCCAATCATTGCCCATACAAGTATGAGTTTTTCCGGCTCCAGCGTCTACTGTGTACAAAACCTCCACAAACATTAAACATTAGTGACCCGATAGTGACCCCTGTTACCATGTGAACATCAACAAATTGAAACCCAATCAGTGTCCAAGATTTTTATCTGCACCGGAAACTGAAATATAGATCGGAGAAGCTGCCTTCAATATTCTCACAGTGAAGTCTCGTTGTACGCGATCTATCTTCACGAATGCGCTCGCAAAGAGAAATTCTCTCTTGCAATCTGCAATGCAATGGTTTAAATTTTGGCATTGCACGATGATACTAGAGCAACCATAAATAATGTGGTATTATATAAGTATTATTACTAATATTATACGTTGCATTAAGCCTAGAATATTACAGAATTGGTGTTGTGGTTAGTTGTTATTGTTAGTTGTTATTGATACATATATTGTTATTGTTAGTTGTTATTGATAGCTGTTGTTATTGACAGTTGTTAGTTGTTGTTAGTTACTGTTGACAGTTGTCGTTATTGTTAGTTGTTTTTAGTTGTTGTTAGATGTTGTGAGTTGTTGTGGGTTGTTGTTGTTAGTTGTTGTTGTTCATTGTCAATATTCATTGTTGTTGTTAATTGTTGTGAGTTGTTGTTGTTAGTTGTTGTTAGTTTCTATTGACAGTTGCAGTTATTCTTAGTTGTTCTGGTTAGTTGTCGCTACTTGCTGTTAGATGTTGCGAATTTTTATTAGTTGTTCTTATTAGTTGTTGTTAGCTGCTATTAAATGTTGTGAGTTGTTGTTAGTTGTGCTTATTAGTTGTTGTTAGCTGCTATTAGATATTGTGAGTTTTATGTTTGTTTTTGTTATTAGTTGTTGTTGCTCATTGTCGCTGTTCATTGTTGTTGTTAATTGTTGTTAGTTGTTGGTTGTTAGTTGTTTTCGGTTGTCAGTTGTTAGTTGTTGTTAGTTGCTATTGGCAGTTGAAGTTATTCATAGTTGTTCTTGTTAGTTGTCGTTAGCTACTGTTAGATGTTGTAAGTTGGTGTTGGTTGTTCTTATTAGTTGCTGATAGTTGCTGTGTGATGTTGTAAGTTGGTGTTGGTTGTTCTTATTAGTTGCTGTGTGATGTTGTAAGTTGGTGTTGGTTGTTCTTATTAGTTGCTGATAGTTGCTGTGTGATGTTGTAAGTTGGTGTTGGTTGTTCTTATTAGTTGCTGATAGTTGCTGTGTGATGTTGTAAGTTGGTGTTGGTTGTTCTTATTAGTTGCTGATAGTTGCTGTGTGATGTTGTAAGTTGGTGTTGGTTGTTCTTATTAGTTGCTGATAGTTGCTGTGTGATGTTGTAAGTTGGTGTTAGTTGTTCTTATTAGTTGCTGGTAGTTGCTGTCAACTGCAGTTAGATGTTGCGAGTTGTTGTTAGTAATGGTTATTCATTGTTGTTGTTCGTTGTTGTTATTCGTTGATTCTTGTTGTTGTTAGTAGTTTTTGGTTTGTTTTTGTTACTACTAGCCGTTGCCGGCTGCTGTTACTTTTGGTTGTTGTAGTTAACTGTTGTTAATTATTTAGTTAGTAGTTGCGTTGTTTTTGTTAGCTTTTGTTAGTTATTGTTAGTTGATGTTATTTGTTGTTAGCTGTTGGTGTTAGTTGTTGGTTGTTTTTCTTATTTCTTGTCAGTGTTTGTTATGGTTGATTGTTATTGTTCGTTGTTGGTATTGTTAGCTATTGTTAGTTGCTGTTAATTGTTGTTAACTGTGGTTGTTAGTTGATGTTAGTTATTGCTAGTTGCTGTTAGATGTTGTGAGTTCTTCTTAGCTGTGAGTTGTTGTTAGTTCGGGTTTTAATTGATTTTCGTATTTGTTTTTTGTTGTTGTTGTTATTGTAGTTGTAGTTCCTTGGTATTGTTAGTTCTTGTTATTTGTTATTGTAAGTAGTTAGTTGCAATTGTTAGTTTTTGTGGCTGTTAACTTTTGTTGCTAATCTCCAAGCTGCTTGTGTCGTGGTCATTACTCTTTACGTTGTTATATGGAAGCGGGTGACAGTTGCTCTTCCTATATCACGTGGGGGAAGTGAAGAGTAATGAAGGCCAGGTGAAACATATTGATCAAGCACATACCGTCCGCTCTCGAAACAGACATTGTCACTTTTGTCTGGTTGAGGAAGTGGGGATCAACACTGTAATCCCTATAGTAGCGAGTGTAGTGAGAAGCCTGACATTACAGCCAGCAAGACATGGGTCCACCTTCTCGTACACCTCTAAATGTAAGAAGAACCACAGCAGTTGGCTACCAAAGAAACGTCGTTAAATGAATGAGGCGTACTGAAGAAGGTGAACTTGCCTCTTTCTGCCTGTACTGCAAAACGAGTGTTCAGCACTATACAAATCCCAGTATCGATCTTCCACGTCACGAGTCAGACTATTATTGTTGGTGGTGTTGTTGTTGTTGTTGTTGTTGCTGTTGTTGTTGCTGTTATTGTTGTTATTGCTGTTGTTGGTATTGCTGTTGTTGTTGTTGTTGCTGTTGTTGTTATTGTTGTTGAATGCCCACAATGAGTAGGATTGCTCTTTTTGTGCGTCCTGAAAAGGATGTTTAGTGGCGGGTTGTTGTAGTTTTCTTCCTCCCGAAAGGGATGATGAAGGTGGACCGTGGTTCTCCAACCGGTTGTTATATAGTAGGCTTCATCTACGTGTCGATCACTACTACAGGGATCACGTCGATCCCCTACCTCGTTAGCCAGGCTGTAAACAGCCCGTTTCCAGGGAGGCCTACGAAGAAGTCGAGGTAGGGGATCTGGCCCAGAATGTTTTGATTGACCAAACGCTGGTTTTCCTCCCGGGGTCAAGCTGTAAGACACACTGTTTACAGGAGCTCTGCGTAGAAGTGAGGTTGGTGTCATGGTCAGAATCTTTCACATAACCGTAGCGTTAGTCTTGATTCTTGAATTACAGAATATAAACCATTCGGCTGCTAATCAGAACACTCTGAAAGTCGTATGAATGCCTTCCAAGTACAAGGACAGATGAGCAAAAAGGTGACACTCGAGCAGGGAGTACCCCAAGGGGGAGTATTGTCACCCACACTCTTCCTGGTATATATAAACGATATTACAGAGAATATACCAAGAAGAGTCCATAGCTCAATGTTTGCAGACGATCTGGCTATGTGAACCTCTGAAAAGAATCTCACCATAGCAAGAAATCGGATGCAGACGGCCCTAACATCGCTGGAAGAGTGGGCGAACTCATGGCTGGTCAAAATAAACGAGGAGAAAACCACATGCACAATATTCTCGCTTTCATTAAAACCCGAAAGTACCAAATTAAGTCTAAATGGCAAAATCCTGCAGCCAAACGACAACCCAACCTATCTGGGAGTCACATTTGATCGGCGCATGACATGGAAAAGTCAGATTGAGAGAAACCGAATGAAAGCCAGAGAAAGAATGGCAATCATGAGGAAACTTGCTGGCACAAGCTGGGGAGCAGACGAAGGCATACTAAAGAAACTGTACACTGGAAGAGTGAGACCAGTTCTCGAGTATGGCATTGCGGCATGGACAACAGCAGCGAAGGCGAACTTCGATAAAGTTAACAAACTTCAAAACCAAGCCATGAGAATTATAACAGGTGGCATGAAGTCAACGCCAATTGTAGAACTTGAAAAGATTACAAAACTGCAATCCATGACCGATAGAAGAGACTGCAGAGCCCAGCTGCAGTCAGAGAAACTCCGAAGACTGACGGACCATCCAATGTACCAGAGACTAAACAATTTGGGAAATGGGAAACTAAAGCGGAGAAACTTTGCAGAAATAGCCAAAGCAAAGATGCACGAAGATCCCATAAACGCACTAACAACACCAAAACCCATCACTACTGTACGAAAACCTACCTGGAGGCAGGATATATTTCCAGAGGTGGTAGAAAATATACCAGGTATTGCAAACAAAAACTGCCAGACTGAAAAAGAAAGGAGAGACACTACCCTAAGCTTTATAACGAAAAGCTACCCAAGCATGGACTGGACCCATGCATAAACCGACGGTTCTGTAACAAACACTACACAGAACGGAGGGGCAGGAGCATTCCTGAACCTACCAAATGGCAGAAAAATAACACTGTCATGCGCTACTGGTAAGTACACAAGCAACTTCAGAGCGGAGGCAGAGGCACTGAGGGCGGCAGTGGAAGAAATGGTGACAAACAGTGAAAATGAGAGCCATATAGTCCTGCTGACAGATGCTCTCGCCGTAGTCACAGCGCTAAAAAGCCAGAAAAACACTGAGCTTAATGACTTAAGAGCAGCACTCTTGCAAACTGTGCCAGCAGTCCGCACCAAAAAGGGTAGTGGTACAGTGGGTTCCGTCACACTGCAACATCCAAGACAACGATGAGGCAGACAGACTGGCAAAAGCAGGTGCAAGACTACCACAAACAGATACCAGTATGACGTACGAAGAGTCAAAACGGCTTATCAAAGCCAGATACATGACCAAATGGGAAACCGAACATACTGGTTACACCAAAAACGATGCCTATTACCAGTTGAACCGAAGAGAGCAGCTCGTTGTCTTCAGACTTCGCACTGGCCACAACAGACTGAGGTACCACCTATTCAACAAATTGAAGATAGGGTGTACCGACGAATGCCCGTGCGGTACTGGTAAAATGACCACTGAACATCTGCTGCAGAACTGCCCGACATACGAGGATCAGAGAGAGCAGATGTGGCCATTGCCAGTGGAACTGCAAGACAAGCTCTATGGCAGTGGCGAGAGCCTCAGGACGACCGCCGCTTTTTTCGAAAAAATAATGGTTACTGTCTGACTGTGTACGCAGAAGAAGAAGAAGAAGTATGAATGCCTGTCAAATGACATTTTCTATGATCTTGGTCCTGCACTGCAGTAAACCACTCATTAGTTCAATCTTTATATGATTTCTTGTTACATAGTATTCTGCTACCAATGTTGTAAGCTTCAGCATGCGGCTAGGCTGGCCCACATGTGACCATCGAGCTGTGTTTTAAATGTTCATATCAATATGACATACTTATTTCGCTTCTATTCTACACTGGGGTATACAGAAATTACCTGGGGTAAAGAGAAATTAACTAAGGAAGCGATATATTACTTAGGCTACAAAGAAATAACTTCGGGGGTTGGGGAGAAAGAGAAATTACATGGGGCGCAGAGAAATTACCTGATGAACAGAGAAATTATCTGAGGTTTAGAAAACATTCTTGGGAAGAGAATATACATGTGGTATAGAGAATCTACCTGGGATATAAAGCATTAACTATCGCATAGAGAAATTACATGCGATGTAGAGAAATTACATGTCGTATAGAGAGAGATACTACCTGTAGTATAAAGTATTACCTATCGTATAGAGAAATTACATGGGATGGAGAGAAATTATATGTGTATAGAAACTCTTGGGGTATAGAGAAATAGAGAAATTATCAAGTCTGTAGAGAAATTACCTGTGTGAATAGAATAACATGGTGTGTAGAAAGAGTACTTGGAATGTAGAGAAATTACCTGGTGTGTAGAGAAATTACCTGGTGTGTAGAGAAATTACCTGGTGTGTAGAGAAATTATCAAGTCTGTAGACAAATTACCTGGTGTGTAGAGAAATTATCAAGTCTGAAGACAAATTACCTGTGTGAATAGAAACATTTCGGGTATAGAGAAATTACTTGGGGAATAGATAAATTACCTGATGTGTTAAGAAATTACCTGGCGTGTTGAGAAATTACCTAATGCATAGACAAATTACCTGGTGTGTTGAGAAATTACTTGGTGTGTAAACACATTATCTGGTGTGTAGAAAACAAACCTGGTTTGCAGATGAATTACCTGGCGTATGGAGAAATTACCTAGTGTGCAAAGATTTTACCTGGTGTGTGTAGAAATTACCTGGTGTGTAGACAAAAAACCTGGTGTGTAGAGAAATTACCTGGTGTGTAGAGAAATCATCTGGTGTGTAGAGAAATTATCTGGTGTATAGAGAAATTATCTGGTGTGTAGAGAAATTATCTGGTATATAGAGAAATTATCTGGTGTGTAGAGAAATGATCTGGTGTGTAGAGAAATTACCTGGTATGTAGATAAATTACTTGGTGTGTAGACAAATTACCTGCTGTGTAGACAAATTACCTGCTGCGTAGAGAAATTACCTGGTGTGTAGGGGCATTTTCCGGATTATAGAGAAATTAGCAGAGGGAACAACAGAATGTTCTATTTGCTGTCATCATCTTGGCCTGGTACCAGTTTAGTCCTGAGTCGTTCAGATGCAGCCTTATATTCTGTACCTCCAGCGAACATGTTACCATCTTGGAAGTTTGGGTAGTTTTCGGTACGTGGTTTTTTCAATACTAGTGGGTTTTGGTTTCTGTAGACATGACCAATTCACCAAAGTTCAGATTTCTCTACCCGATTCTGAAGGGAATGAACTTTTAAAATCTGAACCTATTTGCTGTTTTAATACGTGAACCACTTTTCTTAATTACCTCATTTCTGAATATATATATATCTATATATATATATATCTATATATATAAATATATATATACGGTCTCCTTGGCGAAGTGGTCAAGCCGTTAGCCTCGCGTTCAGACAGACGGGCAGAACTGCTGCGGTAGGTTTATGATGGCAATTTTTTCCAGAGATCACTGGGTTCATCGCTGGAGCTTTTTTGCCAAGCTCTCGGCAGGTGTTGAGAGAGAACAAGCCCTATGGGGCGACCTGTGGCGATGAAGCCGGGCCCTCTAATTATATCATGACATATATTATATATCATCATTAGTCTCCGCTATATTACGTGCAACATTTTTCAGTTCAGCCGTTGGGGATCAAGATGCTGAGCAGCGCACGCATAAGCTGCAGTAATCAGCGACCCATAGATGACTGCTAGCATCAGGGCCAGCTAACCATAGCTGCCAAGACCCTTCTACACCTCCACGCGGTGATCCTGGATAGCAGGCTGCAGCAGGGCAGACTGGCTAAGGAGAAGGGATCGAAGAGGGAATGCTAACCCGGTACTCAAAAAATGCTTGCTGAAGTCAAATGTGTTGGACCGAAATGTGCAAATATAGCAGCCAAGCTGTAAACTACGACACAACGCATTCCGTTCTCTGGACTACATTCTGCTACTTAAACCCTTTCAGGGTTTGGTAGCGGGAGATTGAGAACGAAGAAGAAGAAGAAGAAGTTCAGCCGTTGATTTCTTGTTACATAGTATTCTGCTACCAACGTTGTGAGCTTCTTCATGCGGCTAGGCTGGCCCACATGTGACCACCGGGCTGTGTTTTACATGTCCATATCAATATGTCATTATTATTTCTCTTTTATTCTTCACTGGGGTATACAGAAATTACCTGTAGTAAAGAGAAATTAACTGAGGAAGAGCTATATTACTTGGGCGATAAAGAAATAACTTCGGGTGGTGAGAAATTACATGGGGTCCAGAGCAATTACCTGATGTACAGAGAAATTACCTGAAGTTTAGAAAAAATACTTCGGAAGAAAAAATACATGTATAGAGAAACTATTTGGGATATAAAGCATTACCTATCGCACAGAGAGAAATTACATGGGATGTAGAGAAATTACATGTCGTATAGAGAAACTACCTGTGGTATAAAGCATTACCTATCGTATAGAGAAATTACATGGGATGTAGAGAAATTACCTTGGGTATTGAGAAAGTACGAAAGATACCTTACACGGGGTTAAGAAAAATTACATGGAGTGCAGAAAAATTACATGGGGTGCAGAGAAATTACATCCAGTGCAGAGAAAGTACATGGGGCACATAAAAACTATCAGACGTACAGAGATTTACTTGGGGTATATAAATATTACTTGGAATATAGAGGAATTACATTTCGTAAAGAGAAATTACCTGAGCTATAAGGACATTACCTCGCATAGAGGAATAATATCATGTTAAATGGCAAAAATTATATATCGTCATGGGTCTTGGCTATATTACGTGTGACATTTTTCAGTTCCCCCGTTTATCCGTTTCCGCTATGCCACTTCTTCAAGCTGTCCAATATTTTCTCGCTCTCTTGTCTCCGTGTGTCTCTCTTCACTGCGGTTTCGTCCATTGTTAAGGTTTGTTCCAGCCAGAATCTTCTTGTGACACGCACGAAAATGGAGAATCGCATTTTCATGGTTTTTGTCGTAAACATTTTTGCTTCTGTGCCTCTTCATGTTCAGCATTATCTGCCTTCTTGGGATTCTTCTGTAAAACCACATTGTTTTCTGACTCCTAGTGATTGCTGTGATGTCCTGTTGATTATCCATGATTCGTTGCCGTATGTCAGTATTGGTTCCATGGTTGTCTAAAGACTGTAAAGTCTTCTGGAGTCACACTAAACCTCAAATAAACGTCACAATTAATTTAGAAATATAGAAACATATCTCTTCCGTTGATTACTTTCGGGCCGAGGTAGTTGCTAAGACCTCTGTGCTGTAGACTTTAACTTAACATTTTTATACTGGTTTAGAAGACTCTGCAGTCTGTATACAACTAGTTTCATTTACATTTCCTTGCTCTAAAAGCTATGCGCATCCCATCTATTCTTAAAAGCATTAATTGTCCCTGCCTCCACTACTTCCTGTGGCAATGTATTCCAAGCATTCACCACTCTCAAAAAAATATTTCCTAATATATAATCTTTCAGCCGCGTAGTGTAGTGGTTAGCAAGCTAGCTTCTCACCTGAGTGGTCCTGGGTTCGTTCCTCAGTTGAGGCGGAAATATTTTTTGAGACCGCAATGGCACCCGGGTTGACCCAGCCTTAAATATGTACCGGTTCAGTCGGGGAAGTTAAAGCAGCGAGGGAGAGGAGATGTCTACTTCCCTCAAATAGCCGAGCCTTTTAAATGTGAGTAGTTACATCACTAAATGAGACGTAAGGTAAGGTTTTTGGAATGTTAACGTGGTCCGTGGAAACAAAAAATCGATATTATCCACACATCGTTTTGAAATAATTCATTTTATATGGATCCAATGAGAGCTCAAGCTAGTATTGCGCTACATCGGCTCAAGGTCTACAACTATAATAGTAATTTCATAGTCGCCTTCCTCTGGCCACCCGATAGGACCACTACTGTGAAAACCACCTGTTACGAGTTCAAACCCAATTTACAGCAGTCACCAGGAAGGGTATGTCTGAGAAATTCAGAAAGCTATTTTATCTATGTCTATTACCACATCTGAGAGGCGTATGGCCTGTTCTTTCTTTTCGCTTGCCCTGTTATGCCTTTCAGCGTCAGGTTATGAAGAGATCTCTAGAACGAGCCCGTCTGTGTGCCTCATGCACAGTAGCATTTATTCCCTCAGATATTTCTGAAGTCACCTTTTTCATGGTCTGCCTTTGGCTTTGAATCCGTTGTATCTAAATGACATTGCTTGTTGGGGGAGGGGAGAGGGTTTAGGCTTATTAGGTGGCCAAATCATTTTATTTCTTTGACGTATGGCGATCAAAGCTATTAGTAGCTTGCAGGGAGTTGTGGATTGCTGAGTAGAAAGATATCATAGTTCTTATTAGAGTGCTTGGTCCTTTTCCTTGGATCGAACCTACCACCAGTATTGTAGAATGGGCAAGATTATGTGAACATACCAGTATTGTGGAATGGGCAAGATTATGTGAACATACCA
The DNA here is from genome assembly GCA_036924085.1 of Ariolimax columbianus. Classification (NCBI taxonomy): domain Eukaryota; kingdom Metazoa; phylum Mollusca; class Gastropoda; order Stylommatophora; family Arionidae; genus Ariolimax; species Ariolimax columbianus. The sequence continues at coordinate 58,261,301 of JAVGWX010000004.1, forward strand.
GTATTTTGGAATGGGCAAGATTATGTGAACATACCAGTATTGTGGAATGGGCAAGATTATGTGAACATTCCAGTATTGTGGAATGGGCAAGATTATGCGAACATACCAGTATTGTAGATTGGGCAAGATTATGTGAACATACCAGTATTGTGGAATGGGCAAGATTATGTGAACATACTAGTATTGTGGAATGGGCAAGATTATGTAAACATACCAGTATTGTGGAATGGGCAAGATTATGTGAACATACCAGTATTGTGGAATGGGCAAGATTATGTGAACATACCAGTATTGTGGATTGGGCAAGATTATGTGAACATACCAGTATTGTGGAATGGGCAAAATTATGTGAACACACCAGTATTTTTGAGCAGTTACGATTATGTGAATGCGTCAGTATTGTTGACTGGACAAGATTATGTGAGCCCCTCAGTATTATTGGCTGGACACGATTGTGTGAATATATCAGAATTGTTGAGTGGATACGAATATGTGAATTTATCAATGTTTAAGAGTTGATACAACAATATAAAAATGCCATTATTGAGGAATGGGTAAGCATTTGTGAATCTATCAGTATTGTTGAATGGACAAGATTATGTGAATTTATCAGTATTTTTGAACAGACAAGATTAATCAGTATTTTTGAATGGACATTATTTTGTGAATTTATCAGTATTGTTGAATGATTGAGATTATGCGATTATTCCAAAATCGCCAGCGTGTTACCACGGTCATAAGGATGGCAAAGAATATTAGCGCTGAAACCTGCCAGCCATGTCATAATACGCAAATAAGGAAGATTAGACAAGTTTATGATGGATATAGATACGATTGTTTGAGAGCGAACCGTGAGGAGGGAGAATTTCCAGCTACCACCACCTGATGGATAGTTTTACTTCAGTGAATAACGTTGTCCGCTTCTACCTTACTGACAAAACATCTCCGAATCCATCTCTTGATGTTCAGTTCAGTTCAAGGGCCATCTCCGCATTTAATTTGGATGCAATGGGTCTCCAGTGTTATATTTCTCTTGTCGTAGTTGTGCAACTTGGCAGACTTTTTCCAGTCCGTTTCCTGGTGTTATCCACCCACTTATAACATTTTCTGCCTCTTGGACGACTGTCTTCCACACTACCCTCTAATATGATTTTCATCTTGTTATATGTCTAAAATATCTTAACTGCCTAATCTGAATTTCTGTCAGAAATTCTCTTTTCATCAGTAATTTTGTCAATATCTGCCCATTTTTGTTTTATTCTATTTCTAAGAAATGCGACCCAATCTTCTTTATATCCAAATTAGGAAGGCTTCAATATTCTTTTCCAACTTGTTATTCATTGTCCATGTTTCTGGTCCATAAAGTAGTGACGAGTATACATAACACCTGACACTTCTTTTCTTCTATTTATTGTTTATCTGTTTGGATGTCAGTATGTGTCGCTTGCCTATTCTCTTTCTGATTTCTTTTTCACAGCTGCCTTCTTCGTTATTATATGACCTAGATAGCAGAAACTCTGTACCTGTTCTAGTAGTTGATCTTTTATTTGTATTTGCATGCATGATTTCTTGCGACCTTGCCCATGTATCGTGGTCTTTGTTTTCTTTATGTTTATGTCTAATCCAAACTCTTGACTTATTTTGTGGATTGTTGTCACAAACTCTTGCATTTCTTGTTTACTTTATCTCATAAAAACTGTGTCAGTGTTTTTAAAGATCTATGTTCCGCATGGAGTTGAGCGACTTTGATTGATTGATACATATTACTATATCACTTGGACCTTCTGTTTCATAATTGCTAGCTAGCTAAGAAAACACGCAGATTATCAGAACAAATATAGCTAACAACACGCATATTATGTTAAGAGACACACTCCTTGCAGGGAGTGGAAACATTCGTTTGTCTTGGTAGATATTTAGATAATGTGTGCGCTACACATACAAATATCAAGATAGGGATGCAAAAGGCGAAAAGAGCTTTCATTGCACTGGAGGAACTTACGAAAATCAGAAGAAATTACACCCAACAGAAAAATGTACCAATTTAACGTCAGTTCTTGTTCTTCCCTCTTCGTTTGTCCTGCTGTTCTTGTTTGCAGTGTCGCAGAGAGGCGGTAGGCATCGATTTCTGGTTTGTACTAGATGGGAGGCTTGTGCTGTCGACTCTTTGAATGTTTGGAGTGTTTCTTTGATCCCCTCTATCCATTGTAGTCGGAGTCGACCTCTTGTTTAGTAACATTGAAATCGTCGGGTAGCATGATTTCGCTGCTGGTTGATCATGCTGCATCTTTGTCAGATGACCAAACCACTTTATCTTCTGTGCTTCAATATAGTAGTTAACTGGTGTAGTCCCACCCGTATTCCTCAGAGTGCTGTTGCAGGTTTTGAAGCAAATTGTCTTTTATGCTGCATTTCGTACACAGGTCTCTTAACTTAACTTACTTCATTATACTGGTTTAGAAGATTCTAGACAGTCTGTATACAACCAGTTTATTCCATATTAAGTCTCGATCTTAAATTTGTGCATGTCAAATAGGGCATAAGTATGACACTGATAACATAAAGTAGGGACTATCAACGTGTTAATCTGCGTCTGAATAGTGGATATATTGACACTTGGATGTTTCAGTAAGGGCGTTAGCTGGTAGTGCACCTTGTTTGCCTTTTGAATTATATTTTCTCACTTTGTTCAGTCTGCCGTTGTCAGTGAATACACTTTCCGGATACGGAAATTCCCGTATTTGCTTTAGGGTTTTGCCGCTAGTGTGAAAACTGCTCTGCGTTGGTTGACGTTTAGTTGTCATAGTTTCTGTCGTATCACAGTTGATCTTCATGTCGTACTCTATGCAGGCTGAGTCGAAAACGTGTGATGTATTGCTGTAAATCGTCCTGTCTGTCCTGTAATAGGCTCTGGTCGTCTGCGAAAATAAATTCGAATAGCGATTCCTTACGGTCATTGACTATTCAAGTGATTTTATGCATATAGATGATGAATTAAAGAGAAGAGCGTAAATCCTTGACGAATCCTTTTCATCTTCTTCTTTCTTTTCGCTGGTTGTTTAACTTGTGTCTTTCATCGTCATGTTATGAAGCGGTTTCTTGACCAGTTCCTTGTATTCGTTTCGTACATGAAGAACTTTAGTGCTTCTGCGATTTCTGCAATCTCTCTTTTGCGTGGTCTGCTCTTGGTACTGTATCCATTGTATCTGCAAAGAATAACCACTTTCATATTGATACGAAACATGAAGAAGAATCAAAATAACAAAAAGCAGCTACATACTTTCATAAACTTGTATTTCTCAGTAGAGTAATTGAATATGTTTGAAAAGATCACTATTGTCAATGAAACATAACGTAAGAGGAAGGCGCTGTCGCTGGATAGGACAAACATTAAAGAAATCAGCTGATAACATTACAAGATAGTCTCTGTTCTGGAATCCATTAGGCAAGAGAAATAGAGGTAGACTAATATACACACGGAGAAGAAAGTTCGAGAAAAACATAACGAGAACACGAATGACACATCTAAAACAGAAGGCTTATAGCGGTGCGGCCTGGCGTGTATTTGTTCAAGAAATTCTGTCTATTGAGAGCGGATCGATTTTTTATTAATCGATGTATTCCTATATTCCACTACACTGCTATCAAACAAATAGACAATTCACCATCAGATGTAGCCTGTCCATTTATTACATTGGTTGAATCGGGACTCAGAAAAATAACACTGTCATTCGCTACTGGTAAGTACACAAGCAATTTCAGAGCGGAGGCAGAGGCACTGAGGGCGGCAGTGGAAGAAATGGCAACACACAGTGAAAATGAGAGCCACATAGTCTTGTTGACAGATGCTCTCGCCGTAGTCACAGCGCTAAAAAGCCAGAAAAACACTGAGCTTAATGACTTAAGAGCAGCACTCTGCAAACTGTGCCAGCTGTCCGCACCAAAAAGGGTAGTGGTACAGTGGGTTCCGTCACACTGCAACATCCAAGGCAACGTGGAGGCAGACAGACTGGCAAAAGAAGGTGCAAGGCTACCACAAACAGATACCAGTATGACGTACGAAGAGTCAAAACGGCTTATCAAAGCCAGGTACATTACCAAATGGGAAACCGAACATACTGGTTACACCAAAAACGATGCCTATTACCAGTTGAACCGAAGAGAGCAGGTCGTTGTCTTCAGACTTCGCACTGGCCACAATAGACTGAGGTACCACCTATTCAACAAATTGAAGATAGGGTGTACCGACGAATGCCCGTGCGGTACTGGTAAAATGACAACTGAACATCTGCTGCAGAACTGCCCGACATACGGGGATCAGAGAGAGCAGATGTGGCCATTGCCAGTGGAACTGCAAGACAAGCTCTATGGTAGTGGCGAGAGTCTCAGGACGACCGCCGCTTTTTTCGAAAAAATAATGGTTGCTGTCTGACTGTGTACGCAGAAGAAGAAGAAGAAGAATCGGGACTGTCCAACCAAAGGTCTTCATGCTAGTTTCTTGCCTTCAAGCTTTGCTAATCAATTGCACATTACTTTATTACTGAGTCAAAGCAGTATATGTCGAAATACGAGACACATAGCTGGACAAAACTCACAGGACGCCGCGTGCGTGGTCTACAGAGACCGAGGCGCCAATGATAATGATATATTTGAGTTTATAAATAACGTGTCTGTCTCAATCAGGGCCTACTTTAAATAGGCCGTCTGACTACAGCCTACTGTATGCCTTCTAACTCACAGAGAAATCCCTTTGAAACGTCACATTCCACCGTTAACTAAATAACGGAACTCATATTGTGCCAAGGTTTATGATCAATCTATGCTACAAACAAATAAATACAATAAATTCACCGTACAAAACACAACAAATCACTGTTGAGAGTGATCCTTTCACAGAATCCTGTCTGGAAACCAAATGCATGCTATAATAGTTTCTCTGATAATTGACACATGCAAGTTCAGATATTTAGCCAGCCTTTGGTTGTGACGTCTCAAAAAGACTTCTCTGTGAGTCAGAAGGCTTGTATCTACAGTAGAATGCATAAACCATGCAGTTATTTTTACTCAATTTATTTGTAAGTTCCCGGCCTGCAATGCCTGCAAAGATTTACAATGTGACCTATAAATATTAAAGGTTGAACAATCCTGATTTCATGCTCTTAAATATTTGAAGAAAAAATAATTAATTTGTTGTTTTTTCCTTCAAATTTCAGGAATGATTTGACCAGTAAGCAGAAAGTGAAGTCCAAATTGGATTCGTCTTTTTACATTTAAAAACGTGATTAAACAAATTTAGGAGGATCTAGTAATTTTGAAGACTTACTGCATTCACCCAAAGTTGAAGGATTATTCCTTTGGTTTAAAATTTTCAACGGTGGTTGCAGAAGGATATATTCAATTTAGCGATAAATAACTATTTAAACGATTCATCAAATTGTAATTATAGAAAACTACGCACTGTGTATTTAAGCTATGGCTACTGCTGCAGACTTTCTTAAATCCGAAGGCAGAATGTTCGGATTTCCAGTTCGACAATTAGGGGAAGGTCAAGGTCTTGGAGGAGTTCCGGGTCATCTGTCACATCCCGACGACATGATGACGTCATCACAGCGCGTCTTGGATGCCAGTCAGCGAATGAACGGATATTCAATCGATGGAATTCTGGGACACGGAAGGCTTGGTCAAAACTCATTGAAAGGTTTGTTGCGGGTGACGGTTCATTTGTGGCATGATTGTCTGAATGGCTCTGTGAATTGTTTGAATCGTTGTTTTAGTTGGACGGTTTGTTGAATATATGTACGATTTGCTGTATACTTGGACGATTTGTTGTATACTTGGGCGATTCGTTGAATACTGGGATGATTTGTTGAATGATTGGACTATTTGTTGTATGGTTGGACTATCTGTTGTATGGTTGTCCAATGTGTTGTATACTTGAATGATTTGTTGAGTACTTAGACGATTTGTAGGGTTGTCCGATTGCTGTATGATTGTCCAATTTGTTGTATGGTTGTCCGATTTGTTGTAGGGTTGTCCGATTTGTTGTATGGTTGTCCGATTTGTTGTAGGGTTGTCCGGTGGTTGTAGGGTTGTCCGATTTGTTGTAGGGTTGTCCGATTTGTTGTATGGTTGGTGGATTTGTTGTAGGTTGTCCGATTTGTTGAAAGGTTGCCTGGTTTGTTGTATGGTTGCCCGATTTGTTGTATGGTTGTCCAATTTATTGTTTATTATCTGTGTTTGGTGTCTGCTAAACAGATTGTATAGAGCATTTCATTCTCGTCGGAAATGTGCTAGGTTCATTTCCCAGTGTCGACATGCTCCAGTCTGCCCTGCTGTTAATTGGTATCTGATTTGCATTTTGGACAGACACGGCAGCGAAGAAGGGAGCTGGTCACATAACATGAACAAACTGAAGACGCTCTGAAATTGGGGTCCTTGCTGTGGAACTACATTCCATATATATGTGTGTGTGCGTGTGTGTGTATGTGTGTGTGTGTATGTGTGGGTGTGTGTGTGTGGGTGTGTGTGTGTGGGTGTGTGTGTCTGTATCTGTGTGTATGCCTGTGTCTGTATGTGTGTGTGCGTGTGTATGTATGTGTGCATGTGTGTGTGTGTGTATGTGTGTGTGTGTATGTGTGTGTGTGTGTGTGTGTGTGTGTGTGGGGGTGTGTGTGTCCGGGTATGTGTGTCTGTATCTGTGTGTATGCATCGGTGTGGAGGTGTGTCCGTGTGTATATGTATGTCTATATGTGTTCTGTGTGTTTACGGGCAGTCTATGTCTAAAGTGTCTGCGTATATGTGTGTGTTTCAGTCTGTCTGAAATGTCTGTGTATATGTGTGTGTTTCAGTCTGTATCTGAAGTGTCTTTGTATATGTGTGTGTTACAGTATGTGTCTGAAGTGTCTGTGTATATGTGTGTGTTTCAGTCTGTGTCTGTCTGTGTATATGTGTGTGTTTCAGTCTATGTCTGAAGTATATGTGTGTTTCAGTCTGTGTCTGAAGTGTCTGTGTATATGTGTATATGTGTATATGTGTGTGTGCGCGTGCCAGTCTGTGTCTGATGCGTCTGCGTGTAACTACGCGTGTCTATCTGTGTGTGAGTCTGTGTATCTGCGTGTGTATGCATGTATGTGTGTGTGTGTCTATATGTGAAACTTCGTATCCAAGTCTTTCTGTGTAACTGTGTTTGTGTGTCTATGTGAGTCTGTGTTTGTATATGTGTAAGCTCTTGTCTGTGTGTGTATGTGTATGAATACACGTGCCTACGTGTATATTCGTTTGTTTATGTGTGTGTGTACGTGTGCGTATATGTGTATATGTGTTTGGGTCGGTCGGTCTGTGTGTGCGTGCGTGTATGTGTTTGTATGACACGCACAAACAAAAGGGATTGACACTTCCGTCATGTATTAACGTATTTGAGGCTTCATTGTAATACTTCTGAAGAGGGCGTCCAGTTCCCTTTCTCTGTGGTTTTTTCCTCTCCCAGCAGTAAATCAGGAACCTATTCACATCTAGCTGGAATTGTACATTTTGCTAACTGGAATCGAACAGGGACCATTACCGCGTGAAGCCAGGGCTCTACTACTTCTTGTGCTAGTCTTGAATACCTGTCCGACGATTCATGAAGCAGTCAGGGACTATAACGTCTGATGATGTCATTAGTCAATAATTCTCCTTTTTCTTCTTCTTCTTCTTCTTCTTCTTCTTCTTCTTCTTCTTCTTCTGCTACTTTTTCTTCTTTGTTCTCAAACCAGCCATTAAGCCCTGAAAAAAGACTTTGTAAGTAACAGAATGTAGTCCGGAGAGCGCAATGTGTTGGGTCGTAGTTTACAGCTTGACTGCGATATTTTTACCTTTCGGTTCGACACTTCCGACTTCAGCATGGCGGCATCTTTGAATACCTGGTTAGCCTTCCCTCTTCGATCCCTTCGGCATAGCCAGTTTGCTTTGTTGCAGTCTGTTATCCATGATCAATTTCATCAGCGCTTCCCGGTCTGTGGTCATCTTTTGTAATATGCTCTGTCAAAACACCAATAATCTTCTATTTACCTACTTTTCCGTCCGGTCAAACGGTTGAGTGGTCTTGGGAGCGTTAGTTGCCATTCCTGGCCATTCTGTGCCCCGTTAGTTGTTATAAGTTCAAGATGTTGTAAGATATATCTTTATCATCTATTCATCTATGACGTGCCCTCCCTCGTGATTAGTAGCTAGACTTTCGTATGATGTAAAGGACATTAGTGAATGATTAGGTGCCCTCCGCATGGGATCACGCTACCATCGTATTTTCTTTCTCGATAATAATTCGTCTTCTTTGTTGGGTTCTTTGTTCTGATAACCTCGGGAATACATAGACCACCCCCCCCCCTTTTTTGGGTGGGGGGGGGGGGGAATTCCGTTGCGAAGTGGTTAAGCCGTCGGTGATGTGGGTTCGACTCCGGACTCCGCCGTCTTTTTCACGGGTGCTTGATGCGTGGTCCCCTGCATCTCGTAGTCGCCCTCTAGTCGGCTTGCCCTTGACTTGCCACCGGGGTCGGGCGGCACGAGACGAGAGAGTGAGGATAAAAAGTAGCGCAGTTAATCCTTACTAAAAATAACGCTAGCAAAATTAACCATGCCATCATCGTCTACGATGGACGGCGGCCTTTGCCTTTTACCGCCAGTTTAATAATAGAGACCTGGAGATTGAAGAGCGGTGTAATGGTATTAATCTTACACTGATCCAGAGACTGGAAACCCCGCCAACTCTTTTGCACAGAGTACGCGGTACAACCAACCGGCCCGATCCGACAACTTGTATCAACTGACTTGGTAGATAACACTACCACTAAAGTCTTGAACGATGTTGGAAGCGACCATCGACCTATCCTAACAATTATTGAAACACAGCAGAGGGATAAGATGGTTCTGAGAAAACCATAATGGAATTTCAGAAAGGCTAACTGGGACCTTTATGGCCGGGAAACTGATGCTGGGTTTAGCCAAATAAGTAAGAATGATGACAATACAACTTTCAAACATATGTGCCCCCATCTCAACAGCTGCAAGGAAATCCATCCCACAGGGGACGTACAAGAAATATAAACCGTTCTGGAACCCAGAACTGGAGGCAGACATCAAAGAGAGGAGAGAGGCCAGGAGGAAGGTAGAAAAACATCCAAATACCCTAAATAAAACAGTGTATAATAGATGGACACTAAATGTAAGATATATCACTAAGCAAAGCCAGCGGGAGACTTGGAGAATAAATTGTAGCAAGATGGATCTAAAAAGAGAAGGGAACAAGGCATCAAGATTACTAAACAACTCTTGAAGGGAACAAGAGAAAGTCAAACCGAACACCCCTGTTAAGAGAATTTGGGGATGAAATAGTATCAAACACCACGAAAGCTGAGATCTTTAACAAATTTTACGCTAGAGTAAATAAAGCGCAACCAAGAAAACTGCTAGATAAGCACTTTTAAAGGACTCCTTTAATATCGACTCCATCAATATAGTTGTCTTTAAAAATCACTTCACTTCACAAGAACTGAGCATGGCCATGGAGAAACTGGCAAAAAATAAAGCACCAGGACCAGATAACGTTAAAACTGAGATAAGTAAATTAGAACCAAAGGAGAAAGAGGTACTTTTATGGTTCATCAACAGAACATGTGACGAAGGACAGTTGCCATCAATATGGTTATCAGCAAAAATCAAACCCATACTGAAGAAAGGGAAACAACCAGCAACATCTGGAAGCTATAGACCTGTGTTGCTCATCTCATGTTTAGGTAAAGTGGTTGAAAGAATGGTAAACAAAAGACTATATTGGTGGTTGGAAAGTAGAAACCTCCTTGATAGAAACCAGGCAGGGTTCAGGCGTAGACATCGGACGGATGATTCCCTCTTTAGGTTTACACAGTATGTTATGGATGGATTCCAAGATGGATAAGCACACTAGCAGTGTTTATTTATCCACAGCAGGCATATGACAGAGTCTGGAGGAAGGTCCTTTTGATGAAAATCAGGAAAATTGGAATAAAAGGAAATATGATCAAATGGATACAGGCCTTCCTGACCAACAGAACCATAGATACCAACTTTGCAGTTCGCAACATCAAAGGTAAAATATCGTTAGATAAAGGACTTCCACAGGGCTCTCCTCTAAGCTGCACCCTTTTCCTTATCTACATAAATGACCCCACAAGACATTTAACCACGTGTCAAAAGCATTGTTTGCTGATGATCTCGCCATTTAGACCACAGAGAAATATCATATTGTGGCAAAAGCCAAGATCAGTAGAGCACCACTAACAATTTAAGGATGCTGCGAACTATGAAAACTAAAGATAAATACACAAAAAACCATATACACCTTCTTCTCCCGCAGTTATTAAGAATCAAACAGATCCACTAACATCAAAATGAATGGAGAATTACTAGTAAAAGTGGATACTTTAGTTTATCTGGGAGTAACACTGCACAGACAGTTGAAATTTGGCAGCCATATCTGCAATGTCGGAAGTAAAGCAGCCAAGCGATTAAACGTAATGAAAAGACTTCCTAGTACAAATTGGGGAGCTGAGATCAAGATGCTGAGCAGCGCATGAGCTGCAGTGGTCAGCGACACATAGCTGACTGCTAGCGTTAGTGCCAGCGAACCAGAGCTGCCAAGACCCTTCTACACATCCACGCGGTGATCCTGGATAACAGGCTGCAGTAGGGCAGACTGGCTAAAGAGAAGGGATCAAAGAGGGAATGCTAACCCGGTACTCAAAAAATGTGTGCTGAAGTCGGATGTGTTGGACCGAAATGTGAAAATATCGCAGTCAAAATGTAAACTACGACATAACGCATTTCGTTCTCTGGACTTCATTCTGCTACTTAATCCCTTTCAGGGTTTGGTAGCAGGAGATTGAGAATGAACGAAGCCAAACTAAGCCAAATTGGGGAGCTGATAGACAAACTCTTCGGCAACGACACCTTGGTTATGTACGACCGGTGGTAAACTACAGCCTTCCCATACAGATCAATTTGAGTACAAATAACACCTCATCTATTAACCGGGTGCAGAATCAAGCTCTCAGACTAATGTGTGAGGGGATGAGATCAACACCTACAGTGGCGTGCGATATAGAGGTCAACATAGAACCGCTAGATATCATCAGAAAGGTGGCACTGACTTGAAGCCGTAGAGAGATATAAGAGACAAGAAAATTGCCATCCAAATTGGGTACAAATCGACACTTTAAAGCAAAAGAGAAGACTGAAGCAATTGTTCCCACTAGATGTAGCAGAAGAGGAAAGCCATATTCACCATATACCAGAGGAGAGAGAAACGGAAAATAGGTTTTTTGGACCACCATTTGGGAAAATCTTTGCCTGCCAGTCATAAAAACACACCAGACAGAAAAGGCAGCCACCAAGGAGACTAGACCTAATATCCCGAAGACATGTGTCTTGAAGACAGTCTCTAGCTACTTAAAATCAGGAGTCCTGGTCTATACAGATGGATCAACATTCAAATCTGCCTCTTTTGCATGGTATGGTATCCATATGAAATACCCGGATGGGTCCATGTACGAGTTTTGTGATTCATGCAGCGAAAACCGTTCAAATAATGAAGTGGAGCCCGAGGTTATGAAAACAGAAGTTGAGATTTTGCACCAATAACTTGACGGACGAATTGTTGTCGATGGGTTTAGTAATTTTTGGTTGGCAAAAACAGGAACCTCGAAAAAACAATTGGATAAACCCTGCAGTAACCAGACAGTAAAACGAGTTATTGAGAATAATACTCGATAAATCTGGATGAACAGGTGGGCGACGGGAACAGCAGGACGCAGTGTATTTAGCGAAATGTCACAGTCAAAAAGTAACAATGACATAAATAAATTACGTAGAAGAAATCAAAGTCTCATATTTAAGTTCCGAACAGGACCTATCAGAGCCAATAGCCACTTAAACCGCATCAATCCCCAGTACCTGCCCCTGTGCAGTCGTTGCTCTCATCCTGATGAAATTGTTCGACGTCTACTCATTGAGTGCAAGGCGATTGCTGCCATGCGGTAAAGATTCTTACAAGAACTGCCAACACACTGTACGGAGCAGTGAATCAACTAAAAAAGAGACCTGTATATATATATATATATAAGAATGGAATTGGGCTGTCAAGAGCAGGCTTGCTCAACAGCTTTGGGATAACAGCAACAACAACCGTGTGCTCTGTGGTCTTCTATTGCCTCTCTTTCACTGGGGGTTCCATGACAGGGATTGCCTGAAAATACTCACTTGTGGCTCTCACATTGTATGGTCTGTCCAGCGTCATCTTCTTCCCATAATTTCTAAAAGACCAACGTTACATTGTAATTGAAAACCCTTAGTTTGGTATGCAATCTGACCATTTTAGAGCTCCAACATGACAAAAGCCTCACTTGCCTTTTGTATCCTGGCTGTTGCATTCTCATCTGCACCCCCTGTGTTATTTATGGTGCCTTCTAGGTATGTGAGGAGGCTACGTGGCTTAGCGGTGAAACTCGCTCGGTTTTCACAAACCAAACATTCTGGGTTCGATTCCCACTTGTGTCCAGTTTGGCAGACACTGGGTTTTTTCCTCGGGCTAATGCTCCTCCACGTACGTAAAGTAATGGCAACCTACCGTACTGCACACTTGCCAAGAAACTTGTAACAGCCAAATAGGTGGTCGTTGTAAGAAGCAACGTTCTGTAAAAGGACATGCGACTTACTTTTCCACGTATGTGGTGCACTCTACCTCCTGCAACGATGTTCCTCTCAGTTTGACGTGAACCAGCATTTAATATTACACGTTTTTACTTTTCTGCCTCGATTTTGAACCCTAGTGGTTGAGAGATTCGGTTTATTGCTTCTGGCTTCTTCTGCATTTGGAGTTGGTTATGAGATAAGAGAGTTATGTCGTCTGCAAGATCCAGCCCCCACCCCCCCCCCTTTCCTGTTTAAACGTGATATTTATGAAGCGCAAGGGATTGTTATCACTATAATTTTTAATATCATTACTCTTCTACTTCGAATCTCTCTTTAAGCTTCCTACATTGCACATGTTACCACCACTTTTGGCCATCTTACTTGAACCCTGATTCGACTGATTACTCTTTTCTTCTGCTTATATTTGCTTCGCCGTCTTCTTCTTTTTCTTATTTCTCGTTATCATCTTACTTAGCATAAAGAGATCACTACAGTTGGACCCTTACAGGAATCCTGACTTTTTTCTTCCTCTTTTTTCCTCATTTTGTTTATCGTGTTTATCGCATAATTTGTATGATTTAAAAAATCTCTTTTTCAATTTTTAAGAGTGAAGTTTTTATACCCCTTTTCACAGATGAGCTTCGCTAGCTGTTTGTTTTTCAGTTCGTCAGATCTGCTTTTGGCAAGTCTTTCTAGTGTGTAACTGATTTCTTACTTGTCGTTGACTGTCACCAATCTACCTGTAAATCAGCAGATGATTTGAAGGTAAAGTTTTCATTCCCAAAGTTGAACTAAAACATATGGTATACTGGCTTTAGAATTATGGTTTCCGGACACCAGAGACTCGTACCTTGACCCTATTCTTTTTAGCATTAGAAATCTAGAGTGAGAAGGTCAACAACTTGATGTTAGAGGATGCGTGTTCGACATGTTTTGGGAGCTTATCGTTAGTTTCGTTCCCGTCTGTGACAGCATTTGGATCAGAAGCCTGAATCAACGCGCGCACGTGGGTCTGCAATGCAGTAATTGTTTATGTAGAAACTCTTTTTACATGACAATTTTGCTAGCTTCATCAACAACCATCTTCACTAGTCTTAAACAGCCAGTAGGAAGACAGCAATTGACATTTTCTTTGCTTCAAAAATGTAACCGAGCTGTAAAAATAATATAACATTTATTTTGCCTAGTTATTAAAATATATTTAGAAGCCTTCAAAACAGTTAGACATTACATAAATCGAACATTGCCAATAGCTTCTGTTATCTTTCTTATTTACTTCCTATAATAATAGTAATAATAATAATAATAATAATAATAATAATATTAATAATAATACGAGGGCGATTTGAAAAGTTTTGCCTTTGTGGAGATCATTTAATTAATGTGCAAGATTTGCACATCAGCTAAACATTTGCTTAAAGCTTGTAATGTCGTTTAGGTGACGTGTCATTCATTATTTTATTATTGGGGATCAGGTGGTGTGGGTTCGACTTCGGACTACTTCTTCTTTTTCACAGGTGCTTGATGTGGAGTCCCCTGCCCCCTAGTCGTCTTGCCCTTGACTTGTCACTGGAGTCGGGCGGCACGAGACGAGAGAGTGAGGATAAAACGTAGCACAGTTAATCCTTACTAAAAGTAGCGCCAGCAAAATAAATTATGACACCATCGTCTACGATGGACGGCGGCATTTACCCTTTGCCCATTCATTACTTTACAACGTAGTCACCGTTCCACACACAAATGCCAATGTTGGACAATTGTTGCTTTCCATTTGACCAAAAACGTCAGACGTCTTCCTGACACTTGCTGTCGGCGATGTTTCAAATGCGGTTTCAGCATGCGAGGGACACATCTCGTACACATTTTACTATACCCAAGCATGGCATGGAGAATGTGATGGACTCGCCCAATCGAAATCAGAAGCCTTGCCAGGCGATCTCTCGACTTGACACGCCGATTGGCAGGAATCAGTTCGTCCACGCGAGCTTTGTGCTGTGCAACCACATTCTATGATCGATCGTTCGCTGCCAGCTTTCTTATGAAGGTTTGTCGAAGCTTGGTTGTCCCCATTTACAGTTCGTACCCACCTTCTGATAGATGCGTTACAATATACCACAGTCATCCTCCGATGCATTTCGATTGGCAATTTTCGATTCAATCAAAACACGTTGCTTCAACCATATTTCCCATGTATCCCGCCATTTTATTGTCTGATGTCCACATGCGTCACGTTTCAGGCGGATGCCACTAAAGATCCATTTAGTGATTTCATTAGAGATTATTTTCACAAAATATGTCACGTTGCTCTGAGCATTGTTATCATAGATAAGGCGATAGAAGTCAACCATTTCAAATCGCCCTTGCAGTAACAATACACGTTCATCGTGCATTCTCTTAGTCGCTTCTCTTAGTCGCTTCTCTTCATTTCTTCTACCCAAGGAGAATGTACATATCCTTATTTGTACATACTTTCAATCAAATGTGCAGACAAACAGAGGATTAGTCTGTTGTGTGGATTCGTGATGGATGGACCACCTCCTTTTGGCTTTCATGTAGACCCCCTATTGGAAGCAATTTCGTTACCTTTAGAATTTGTGCCTGTTCTTTTCATTAACATCCACAACGTTATCACAAGATCTCTGAGTTTGTCGTCCGTCTCGGAAAATATATTTTGAGCAGTGCATGAGCTGTAGCGGTCAACGACCCCATGCTGACTGCTAGCGTTAGTTCCAGCGACTCAGCTGCCAAGACGTCCACGCGGTGATCCTAGATAACAGGCTGCAACAGAGCAGATACAGAGAAGTGATTGAAGAACGAAGGATAACCCGGTACACAAAAGTGTCATGCTGAAGTCGGATGTGTTGGACCGAAAGGCGCAAATATCACAGTCGAGCTGTAAACTACGACACAACTACATACTGCTACTTGTCCTTTTCAAAGGTTGGTATCGAGAGTTTGAGAATGAGCGACGAAATGTAAGAAGAGGAAAACAATTTTCGTGGCAAACAGAAAAAGACAACTGTGTTTTTTATTTACATGTCACAACAAGCAGCTAAAGACAACATGGTGCTGACAACTTCAGCATGTAAATATTATTTCTATAAATCCCTGCTGCAGAATGCCTGAAATCAGGTTTTTCTGGAAGCTGTGTACGAAGCGAGTTGCAGTGTTGGAATGCTTCAAAACATGGAGCGTTGAAGAAGCCTAGAAAAATGTAATGAAGGAATTAAATGAGAAATACGGAAAATAATTACTAAAGGAAAAATATGGAGTAGAACGAAATATTAGATGTGATAAAACGAGGTAACGGAAAGGTAAGAAATGAATAATTTTTAAGGAAAATGTACGGAATAAAATAAATAAAATAGTATATTTCTAAAAGCCAGAATAGTAAAAAGGAATATTTGGTAACACTTACAAACATATGGCATCATCTTCGTTTCTGGAACGCCATTTTCCCTAAAACGCTTTTTAATGGTTCCCCGCGGCAGACCCAGATAGCGACTAAGTTCTGCTGCAGCACCAAAGAAATATTTAATAGACTCACCACAGGAGAGCCTGTAACAAAAGATTGCTTGTCAAACTTGAAAGATTCACTCCCCGAGTCTGCGCCAAAGCTCGAGTGGAGCCGTCTTCATCGCGATATTTCCGATGACCGCAGGTTACCGTATTTTCCCGAAAGTTTATCTCCTTTCACCGATAAAGCCCGGAAGATTATAGAGCAGATATGAAGATGGTTGTTGAATTAATGGAAATAAACTGGAGCTTGATGCCGTTGAAGGTGATATCAAATGGATATGTGAGGATATTAGCGGAAAGCGATCAGGTCATGCTGAGCGAGGACATATCGAAGAGGGCTGTAGGAGGGAGCAACACTTCCGTGAGGGGGGGTCTTTCTATGTGAAGAGATAGCGACGTTTATATCTGCTGACAATTTGCACACTCTAATCGTTCGCTATTATGTCTCACTAAAGCTGGCGTGTCTGCGGATAGCAGCATCATCATGTAAAATAATATAGCTTTAGGAGCGACAACTGCAAGAGCAGTATAAAGAGTGTGTTGGCTGAGGTTTTGTATCTGACTTATTGTGATTCGAGAAGCGGGAGGGTTGGTTGTGTACGTTCTTAAGTGACAAAATGGAGGACGAAGAAGTAAATTGACATGGAAACGGACAAAAGTGAGTAGAAGAAGACAAAGAAGAATACAAATGAGAAAAAAACGAAGACGAAGAATGCAAAGAAAAATTACATTAACGATATTAATAATATAAAAAGTCTTAGTCTTAGTCGACCTGTACTTCTACAGGGGCAGATGCCCATGTGCAGGTCCCAGCTCTGGTATGAGCTGGATGTAGCCGGGAGAAAGATTTCCTGCTTAGTGGGCTAGGTTCGAGCAGCTTAATACTCCACTGCGTTGGGACAATCGCTTACGGAGGTTGGTTAACCGATGTGCGAGTTCATCTGAATAAACCCAAACACTAGAGCAAAGTATACATGCAGTCTGTTAGGCGCCATCTATGCTGCTTTAAACAAACCACCTAACCATGCCGGTGTTACGCCATGTCACACGGTTAGTCGCCTCTTGCACCACGCTCTCTGGGAGGCAGTGGTGCTATTCTTGTCCTTGTCATACACAAAGACCCCGGCAGACCACCCATAATAATAGTAATATTAATAGTAATAATAATAGCTGTCCATCGTTGTCGATGAGGACCGCCGACATCACCCTTGTCACAGATTTTCCTGTTGGATGTAATCGGGCATGCGGCTGAACAGGCTAATTATTCCTGTTTGTTATTGCTATTATTTAAAAAAAATAGTAATAACATCAATGGAAACAATAATTATAATAATGACAAGAATGGGAAAAGGAATTAATGAAAAGGGGGAAAAAATTGAAAAAAAGAAGAAAATGTTGACAAAGCAGAAGAAAATAACAATAGAAAGAGAAATAGGAGAAAGAAGAGGAACAATAAATAAATATGACAAAGAATAATTTTTTTTTTGAAATTATAAAAATTATGATAATAAAAATCAAAGTAATGCCTGACAATATTAATTATAGTAATAATGATAAAAATATTAATACTAATAAAGGAGAAAAGGAAATACAAAAAGCATATGTAGAGGAAGAATGATAAGAAAAGAAAGAAATACAAATAATTATAATGGTCACAATGAAGAAGAAGAAGAAGAACAAGGAAGCGATGAAGAAGAAAATACAAGTGACAAAAGAGAAGACGAAGAAGAGGCAGACGAAAACAATGAAGGAGAAGGAAAATATGGAGAAGAAGAAGAAGAACATGAAGAATGGATTAGAAGAAACAGAAGAAGGAGAGGTAGGTGTACAAGAAGTGTCGCAATACCGTAAAACACAAGTGATAACTGCTGAAGAAGAAGACACAGTTAAAGAAAATGCAGCAGAAGGAGAAACAAATGATAAAGATGGCAAATGTGATAAAATGGAAAATAAAATAAGAATACCAATAAAGAGAAGATCAAAAGAAAGAAAATAAGAAGAAATATAAAAGAGGGGAAAAAAGAACGAGAAGATAAAGAGAAAGAAGAAAAAGCAATCAAAAAGTGATGAGAAGCAATCATTCTACGACTTGTTTGTCATCATCTCAGTTAAGTGTAACATCAACTCATCTGGCACGTCTCTGTTTAGTATGACATCAACTCGTCTGCCACGTCTCTGTTTAGTGGGACTTCTACTCGTCTTTCATGTCTCTGTTTAGTGTGACATCAGCTCGTCTGCCACGTCTCTGTTAAGTGTGACATCAATTCGTCTGCCTCGTCTATGTTTAGTGTGACATCAGCTCGTCTGCCACGTCTCTGTTAAGTGTGACATCAGCTCGTCTGCCACATCTCTGTTAAGTGTGACATCAGCTCGTCTGCCACGTCTCTGTTAAGTGTGACATCAGCTCGTCTGCCACGTCTATGTTAAGTGTGACATCAGCTCGTCTGTCACATCTCTGTTTAGTGTGACATCAGCTCGTCTGCCACCTCTGACATCAACTCGTCTGCCACGTCTATGTTTAGTGTGACATCAGCTCGTCTGCCACGTCTCTGTTAAGTGTGACATTAGCTCGTGTGCCTCGTCTATGTTATGTGTGACATCAGCTCGTCTGCCACGTCTCTGTTAAGTGTGACATCAGCTCGTCTGCCACATCTCTGTTTAGTGTGACATAAACTCGTCTGCCACCTCTGACATCAACTCGTCTGCCACGTCTATGTTTAGTGTGACATCAGCTCGTCTGCCACCTCTGACATCAACTCGTCTGCCACATCTCCGTTTAGTGTGACATCAACTCGGCTGCCACCTCTGACATCAACTCGTCTGCCACGTCTCCGTTTAGTGTGACATCAACTCGTCTGCCACCTCTGACATCAACTCGTCTGTCACGTCTATGTTTAGTGTGACATCAGCTCGTCTGCCTCGTCTATGTTTAGTTTGACATTAGCTCGTCTGCCTCGTCTATGTTTAGTGTGACATCAGCTCGTCTGCCACCTCTGACATCAACTCGTCTGCCACGTCTCCGTTTAGTGTGCCATCAACTCGTCTGCCACCTCTGACATCAGCTCATCTGCCACGTCTATGTTTAGTGGGACATCAGCTCGTCTGCCTCGTCTATGTTTAGTGTGACATCAGCTCGTCTGCCTCGTCTATGTTTAGTGTGACATCAACTCGTCTGCCACCTCTGACATCAACTCGTCTGCCACGTCTCCGTTTAGTGTGACATCAACTCGTCTGCCACCTCTGACATCAGCTCATCTGCCACGTCTATGTTTAGTGTGACATCAGCTCGTCTATGTTTAGTGTGACATCAACTCGTCTGCCACCTCTGACATCAACTCGTCTGCCACGTCTATGTTTAGTGTGGCATTAGCTCGTCTGCCTCGTCTATGTTTAGTGTGACATCAGCTCGTCTTCCACGTCTCCGTTTAGTGTGACATCAACTCGTCTGCCACCTCTAACATCAACTCGTCTACCACGTCTATGTTTAGTGTGACATCAGCTCGTCTGCCACGTCTCTGTTTAGTGGGACTTCTACTCGTCTTTCATGTCTCTGTTTAGTGTGACATCAGCTCGTCTGCCACGTCTCTGTTAAGTGTGACATCAATTCGTCTGCCTCGTCTATGTTTAGTGTGACATCAGCTCGTCTGCCACGTCTCTGTTAAGTGTGACATCAGCTCGTCTGCCACATCTCTGTTAAGTGTGACATCAGCTCGTCTGCCACGTCTCTGTTAAGTGTGACATCAGCTCGTCTGCCACGTCTATGTTAAGTGTGACATCAGCTCGTCTGTCACATCTCTGTTTAGTGTGACATCAGCTCGTCTGCCACCTCTGACATCAACTCGTCTGCCACGTCTATGTTTAGTGTGACATCAGCTCGTCTGCCACGTCTCTGTTAAGTGTGACATTAGCTCGTGTGCCTCGTCTATGTTATGTGTGACATCAGCTCGTCTGCCACGTCTCTGTTAAGTGTGACATCAGCTCGTCTGCCACATCTCTGTTTAGTGTGACATAAACTCGTCTGCCACCTCTGACATCAACTCGTCTGCCACGTCTATGTTTAGTGTGACATCAGCTCGTCTGCCACCTCTGACATCAACTCGTCTGCCACATCTCCGTTTAGTGTGACATCAACTCGGCTGCCACCTCTGACATCAACTCGTCTGCCACGTCTCCGTTTAGTGTGACATCAACTCGTCTGCCACCTCTGACATCAACTCGTCTGTCACGTCTATGTTTAGTGTGACATCAGCTCGTCTGCCTCGTCTATGTTTAGTTTGACATTAGCTCGTCTGCCTCGTCTATGTTTAGTGTGACATCAGCTCGTCTGCCACCTCTGACATCAACTCGTCTGCCACGTCTCCGTTTAGTGTGCCATCAACTCGTCTGCCACCTCTGACATCAGCTCATCTGCCACGTCTATGTTTAGTGGGACATCAGCTCGTCTGCCTCGTCTATGTTTAGTGTGACATCAGCTCGTCTGCCTCGTCTATGTTTAGTGTGACATCAACTCGTCTGCCACCTCTGACATCAACTCGTCTGCCACGTCTCCGTTTAGTGTGACATCAACTCGTCTGCCACCTCTGACATCAGCTCATCTGCCACGTCTATGTTTAGTGTGACATCAGCTCGTCTATGTTTAGTGTGACATCAACTCGTCTGCCACCTCTGACATCAACTCGTCTGCCACGTCTATGTTTAGTGTGGCATTAGCTCGTCTGCCTCGTCTATGTTTAGTGTGACATCAGCTCGTCTTCCACGTCTCCGTTTAGTGTGACATCAACTCGTCTGCCACCTCTAACATCAACTCGTCTACCACGTCTATGTTTAGTGTGACATCAGCTCGTCTGCCTCGTCTACGTTTAGTGTGACATCAGCTCGTCTGCCTCGTCTATGTTTAGTGTGACATCAGCTCGTCTGCCACCTCTAACATCAGCTCGTCTGTCACGTCTTTTCAATGTGATATCAACTCGTCTACCACCTCTGACATAATTTTTGTCTTGATGATGTAACTTGCGTTGTGTTTGTATTATAGTGAGCAATAAGCTGCGCTGGCCATCAACCTCACTCTCTGGTCCTCAACTGCGGAACTCGATTCAACCTCGTTTCTGTTCATCGCTTTGAGAGGCGTGTGCCTTACCTCTGGACCACAGTTACCCACAGCACGTTATAAAAGCGCAGGAAATACACTACTCTTGTTTTATATTTATGCTGTACTGCGAAGACTTTTAAATATTGTGTGATTTTGCAAGACTATTCGGGCTTTGTTCATTCTGTTATTGTTGTCCTGCTTGTTGGTCCTTTTGGCGGGTTGGACGTGTTTATCAAAAACAGCAATACTTTCGTTCGTTTGCTAATTCGTCGGTTGTTGTTTTTTTTTTTTTTTTTTTTTTGGCGTTCGCCTCATTTACTATTCCCCAAAGTGGTTTACGTTGCACTATGTTTTATTTTGCGCCTGTCTTCCCTGTGCATCAGACTTTCTCATGTATTTTATATAAGGGTCTGCTTCCTCCTACATTATCTAAGGGTTTGCATCCCGGGGTAACGGTCGGTGCTGTGGTTGGGGAGCAAACCCGGCACATTCAGACTGTGAGCCGCGTCACTTAATCTCTAGCCTACGCCATCTCCTATTTCGAATGTTTTAAAAGATAATCTTGTTTCACATTTCGTCCACATATTTTCCACTTTATGCAATTCAAGGACTTTGGAGTAATGTGAGGAACACAAATAAATTGAAGCTGTTTTCTCCTTGAAGCATATTTTTTTTGCTAGTCAATCTGCCTATAGACCAAGTTGAAATTACGCCATATTGAAATCCCATTATCCGAGGAAATTCCCCTTAACTCACCAATAGTATAATACATTTTTGCCGTTTAATGTAGCAAAAATA
>JAVGWX010000004.1:58285908-58315908 GCA_036924085.1 Ariolimax columbianus
TATCTATCTATCTATCTATCTATCTATCTATCTATCTATATGCTGCCTGTCTGTCTGTCTGTCTGTTTGCCTGCCTGCCTTTCTGTCTGGCTGTGTGTGTGTCTATCTGCCTACCTGTATATCTGTCTGTCTTATGTGTCCTTCTGACTGCATGTCTGCTTGCCTGCCTGCCTGTGTGCTACCTGCCTGTCTGTCTGTGTCTGTCTGCCTGTCTATCTATCTTTTAATCTATCTGTTCATTTATCCAAAAATCCTGGCCGTGGTTTGTGCCTGTTACGGTCGCTTCCCCAGTTGACCCAGCTGGAAATAGGTACCTGACGAACGAGTTGGGGTTAGGTAAAAACTGCAAGGAAGACAGCTGACCACCCTACCTCGCACAGACTTCGGCTTAGTACATGAAGAGTTATCTTCATACCCGACGGCAATGGTTTCCATGGGACTGACCTTCACCTTTATATAATCTCTTTGCGTTTTGAAACCCCATGTAATGATCTAACACATTTCGCCATTTTCAAGTTGATTTTAAGCAGGTATTAATTATCAGTTAATTATTATCAGCTAATTTCCCATCTCATTAGCGGCACGCTTCAGTTGATCAAGATGTAAAGGGGGTTCAATAGCAAACGAGAACCTGACCTATGGTTAGTGAAAGAAAGGCAACGAGGAAAGGAACTGGCCACCACACCTCACACAAGATGTGGTTCAGTACAGTAAAGTCTCTAACACTTCATCTCCGACGGCGGTTTCTGAAACAGGACTTATTTTGAATGTATTAACTATCATTTAATTATTATCAGTTAATTATCAATGGCTGGCAACAACTGATGCAATTCACATCTGGTTCAAGGAAGGTAACCTCAGTTCTCCCGTTGAATGGAAGACTAGATGGAAACAATTAAGTGATTTGGTGATCTCCCTTTTCGTTCTAAAGGAAGCAGACTAAGAAACGGAAGCGTTTAGAAGTTTGAGCTTGTTTAAATTTTGTTTTGTATATCTCAGTCCCAATTGGAATGATGGTTAGTGTACAAGTCTTTAGCAGACAAAATGGATCTAGTTCAGTTCCTGGACTCTCCACGCTTCAGTCTACGTTGTTATTAGTTAGGCGTCAATCAAAAGCTGGTTTGTCTTGATGATGTAACTTGCGCTGCACTTGGATTATAGTGAGGCAGATACTGCGCTAGTCTTCAGCCTCACTCTCTGTTATATGTCGGGTTTATTTGGCTAGAGCTTTCTCTATTATACATCGGGTTTATTTTTTTCTAGAACATTCTCTTTTATGCATTGTCAATTTTTTACTAGAGCTTTTTTCTTTTATGCGTAGGGTTATTTTTTTACTAAATCTTTCTCTGTTATACATCGGTTTATTTTTACTAGAGCTTTCTCTATTATACATCGGGTTATATTTACTAGAGCTTTCTCTCTTCTACATCGGGTTATTTTTAGTACAGCTTTCTCTGTTATACAACGGGTTATTTTTAGTAGAGCTTTCTCTGTCGTACATGGGATAATGCTGTATGAACTTTTCTTATCATACATCACGTATTGTTAGTAGAGCTTTTTCTTTTTATCATGCATGAGTAAAGGTATTGTTAGAAGAACTTTCCTTATCACATGTTGGGGAAGATATTGCTATTAGAACTTTCCTTATCATTGGGGGAAGGGGGTGATAATGTTATTATAATTGTATTTATGGCATGTATGGTGTTATTGTTGCTTGATCATCCTATAGCGTCCATCATGTATTGTTTCTAGCGCTAGCTTTATCATACATATATGGTAACATTACTAGCGCTAGCTTTATCATACATATATGGTAACATTACTAGCGCTAGCTTTATCATACATATATGGTAACATTAATAGCGCTAGCTTTATCATACATATATGGTAACATTACTAGCGCTAGCTTTATCATACATATATGGTAACATTAATAGCGCTAGCTTTATCATACATATATGGTAACATTAATAGCGCTAGCTTTATCATACATATATGGTAACCTTACTAGAGCTATCTTTATCCTACATATTTGGTAACCTTACTAGATCTAGCTTTATCATACATATTTGGTAACCTTACTAGAGCTATCTTTATCCTACATATATGGTAACATTACTAGAGCTATCTTTATCATACATATATGGTAACACTATTAGAGCTATCTTTATCCTACATATATGGTAACACTATTAGAGCTATCTTTATCCTACATATATGGTAACGTTGCTAGATCTTCCTTTCAAATTCATAAAATATTCACCTCATAGTAGGCGATTGGTCCGTGTGAATGGCTAACTGTGCAACCCTGTGAGTTTGATAGTTCTTTACCATAGAGATGTTAAACTCAACTATAATAAAACAAAGTGCCTTTTTACTGATGGGTAAGCTAGAGCATGAAGCCATAAAGCTAAATAACATGTTTTTTTTCAATGAGAGATAAGCAGTCGATCTTTCTACATCTCGGCACTCTTTCATGTGTTCTTTTGCTTCTGTTTGTTCTACCTCTTGTTTTTGCTTCTATTCATCATCTTCTTGTTGATGTTATTTTTCTGCTCCTTCTTTCTTCTTCTTCCTTTTGTTCTTGTTCTTCCTGTTCTTCTTGTTCTTGCTTTTCCTTGTCTTCTTCTTCTTTTTCACATCGTTTTGTTCCTTATAAATCCTAGTAACCTAAATAACACCGTAGTGCCTCTTACTGAACCAACACTGAATAACTTTCTCTTTTCTAGCAATATCAGATTCTACTTTACGAAATTTATTAGACACGATGATCATGAAATCACAATTTACATCCCTGTATTATCGTCTTAAAAGGACTCTTGTAAGGTACAGTGGCCCTCTTCTTTGCTCCACTGATTCCCCATTAATGTACTGCCGCGTTGTCTAATGAATGCTAATGTAATATATTTTAAAACAAAATTTGTACACATTCGTAAACCGTGAGAACATTTTCTGTTCCGTCCAGCGTAAGAAAGTTTAATTTTTCTTTAGCTGCGAAGGCAAGTGAGTGTCCTAATCAGTCGAGCCGCCAGACTCAAAGATGCCTGGAGATTTCCAACGATCACCGGCCGGTTCCGGGCTCTCAGATCTTCCCCTGTCGCACTAAGTGCTTTGCATTTTACATGAGCCTCAACTGCGATTTGAGTGTTGGGGATTTATGGTCCTCCACTCGAGTTTAGGCCCTCGAATGGTACCACAGTTTTAAAGAAAAGAACCACTATCTTTCCAACTATGTCGCAAAATGCGAATAAAGAGTATTGTGCATGGAGTTAGCAACTTCTTCATGCAAATGTCAAGGTAGTAGTAGTATGTTCTTTACAGGACGTCGCTTCTTACAACCGCCACCTATTGGTAGTTATACGTTTCTGGACAATTGTGCAGTGGGGTGGGATTCCGTGGCGAAGTGGTTAGGCCGTCGGCCTTGTGATCAGGTGGTGTGGGTTCGACTCCGAACTCCGCCGTCTTTTTCACGGGTGCTTGATGCGGAGTCCCCTTCATCTCGTAGTCGCCCCCTAGTCGTCTTGTCCTCGACTTGCCACCGGGGACGGGCGGCTCTATACGAGTGAGTGAGGATACAAAGTAGCACAGTTAATCCTTACTAAAAAATAACGCCAGCAAAATAAATAATGTCATCATCGTCTACGATGGACGGTGGCCTTTGCCTGTGCGGTAAAGTAAGTTGCCATTGTTTCTTGTACGTCGAGGAGCAATCGCCCGAGAAATAAACACAGTGTCTGCCAAACGGTGTGAATCGAACCCGGTAAGTGGGATCAAGATGCTCAGCAGCACATGAGCTGCAGTGGTTAGCGACTCATAGCTGACTGTTAGCCAGGGAACCATAGCTGCCAAGACCCTTCTACACCTCCACGCGGTGATCCTGGATAACAGGCTGCATCAGGGCAGACTGGCTAAGGAGAAGGGATCGAAGAGGGAATGCTAACCCGGTACTCAAACAATGCTTGCTGAAGTCGAATGTGTTGGACCGAAAGGTGCAAATATCGCAGCCAAGCTGTAAACTACGACACAACGTATTCCGTTCTCTGGACTACATTTTGCTACTTAAGCCCTTTCAGGGTTTGGTAGTTGGAGATTGAGAACGAAGAAGAAGAAGAAGAAGAATCCGGTAAGTTGGGATTGGGAAAAATGAGCGAGTATCACCGCTAGCCTCCGTCAATGTAGTTCCTTAGCAGAAACTGATATCGGGGATGAAGTGTAGAATACTTTCTTTCGAAGCAACAACTTACTTATTTCCGACGCTCGTTCTAGAAAGGACATTGTGACGTTGTGTCGTAATCTACAGCAAGACTGCGATTTCTGCCACTTTCGATCCAACACATTCGGTTTACTACGCCATTTTCGATGCTACGTTTGCCTTCCCTTTACAATCCTTTTTATATCAGTGAGACTTCATTATCGCTTCCTGTTTTCAGGGCCGACGCTGGAAACCGAAATTGGACCATGGTCAGCTCTCGTACTCTGACCTCCACCAAAACAGCCTGCTTTAAGTCGCATTAGTTTATTATTTGCTGTCGGCATTCTCTTCTTCGCTTAATTTACTTCCTTAGCGGTTAGCGAGTACCCATTTACTGCTGAGTAGACCGTAGCGTGCCAGCAGCGGGTATTAAAATCCCTACATTTGCCGTGAAAAGCCAGTGTTCTACCACCTAGCTAATCAGTTGGCAATTAGGACAGTAAAAGCTATTGGTGATTACCAGACAATGGACAGGAAGGTAGATAACGGTGGTGGTGATGGTGATGATGGTGGTGGTGATGGTGATGGTGGTGGTGATGATGATGATGGTGGTGGTGATGGTGATGGTGGTGGTGATGGTGATGGTGATGATGGTGGTGATGGTGGTGATGATGGTGATGATGGTGGTGATGATGATAGTGATGATGGTGGGGATGATGGTGGTAGTGGTGGGGGTGATGGTGATGGTGGTAATGGTGGGGGTGATGGTGGTAGTGGTGATGGTTGTGGTGGTGATGGTGATGGTGGTGATGGTGGTGATGATGGTAATGATGGTGGTGATGATGATAGTGATGATGATGGTGGTGATGGTGATTGTGATGATGATGATGATGATGATGGTGGTGATGATGATGATGGGGGTGGTGGTGGTGATGATGATGATGGGGGTGGTGGTGATGGTAGTGATGATGGTGGTGGTGATGGAGACGATGATGATGATGATGATGATGATATCCCTTATGATGTGAATTGGTAGCTCTTGACAACTCAATGCCTCCAAGATAAAAGCATAAAAGTCTAAGTATGGGAACCCGCCTTTCTAGAACTCCTAAAGGAAAGTAGCCCAGGATCGTCATGTCCTGTCATGGGACACATCATATACATCCGGGCGGGCCATCTCATCATTCCTCATTTAGCTTTCTCATCAACCTTACTACATCAATGGCGCATCCCGCCTTCCCAGTTACCTGACTGATCGTCACATTGGGGTAAAGATGCAATGTCTGCATCTTTTCGTTATCGATGGAGATAGTTAGTAGATGACAAACAGTAGTGAACGAGACAAGATTAACATTGACCCATAAGGCGGCGATGGATTTATGCAGCCCAGACCTGAAACCACCCACCGATGGGTTCTGCAGATATATCTACAATAGGATCTCATACTTTTAGTCTGGCCTCTATCCAACCACCTGTCCAGTTTGGGTTATCCTGGGAGGAGTAGAAGTTCCGCTGGCATAGCTCCTGGGATCATCGGGGCATATATGCTCTCCATACTCTCCAAATAAGATAGGCTTACATATAGAGCGATCTCTGATATACGGACGGACACATTAATGTTATTCTTCTATCGTATAATCATGAACAAACGGGACTAAGGGGTGAAACTTTCGTTTCACAATTCCAACACACCTAGGTCAAATCACGCCGGATACAGCTTGACAGAGTTTTTTTTTCCTCATGCGATCGCTCCTTCACGTACGCAAAGTAATGACCACCTGATGATGTTCGTCCATCACAAGTGATGAAGACCACTCTCTTTGTTCAGCCGTGTGATAGTCTTTTCTCTGGCAGTGTCTGCTGAAATGGGTGACCTGCGCGGTGATTTGGATCAAAGTGAGGAAGCAACTGCGCCTTTTGGCAACCTCACTCTTTGGTCCTGAGCTACCTTTAGCCAGTGGCAAGATATTTATCGAGACGACTGGAGATATCATAGAATGCAAATCTTTCTTCAAGGTTTGCTCCCGAAGCCTTTCCGGTAAACAGGTATCCAGCAAGGCAGCGGAGGGGGGATGACATCTAACGGTGTGTGTCGTGCCTTTTCCATAACCACAAGTGATCGTAGGGACATCACTCAGCGTGTGAGTGAGTCTGGCATCTCTCCCCGGCTGTGTTCAATTCATTATAGTAGTGTCTAAATTTCTCACACGCCAATTTCCTTAAGTTCAACACAGGTTTAAACGTAGTGCCATTCATATAGCCGATGTCTAGGCCAGGATAATCGGACGGAAAAAAACACCAAAAAGGAAAAAAAAACAATTAACGAGTCCAAACTGAAAACAACACCACGTCTCCGTGATGGCCGCCTATGGTACTTCACACCTGACAAAGAGACTTATAACAGCCAAACATGTTGGCAGTATAAAAAAGCGACGTTCTGCAAAGGACATACTACTTAATTTTTGTATCCTATAATCGAAGATGATGTTCGCTTATCACATGTGATGAAGACCACTCTCTTTGTTCAGCCGTGTGGACAGACTTTGGTCTTGCTGTGTCCAAGACTGACGTCACAGAAGTGTGTATAACAAGCGAACTACAGGAACGATCAGTATCCACACCCTACAGAATTTGCTGAAGAAGCCAGCCTACGGAACTGTCTGTCCGAATTGCAGTGATGTCGAGCCTTAAAAAAACCGAACATCCCGTGTCATACAAGTTGATAAGAATTCATCGACTGCAGCATTCTAAGCAAGCGGTAATAGGCGACTAACGCTACATGTGCATGGGGCTAGCAACGTCATCACATTAAACCATGAATGTAGTGGTGGTCATATACTTTATCTGAAGTGGGAAGAGGACAGAAAAAATAAAAATCAATAATAGTAGTCGCTTTTATCAAATTCTATTTGATAACATAATAGTAGTCGACTTTATCAACGTTTCTTTGATAACATATTAGTAGTCGACTTTATCAACGTTTGTTTGATAACATATTAGTAGTCGACTTTATCAACGTTTCTTTGATAACATATTAATAGTCGACTTTATCAACATCTCCATAATAAAATATTAGTAGTCGACTTTATTAACATCTCTATCATAAAATATTAGTAGTCACTTTATTAATATCTCTATCATGAAATACTAGCAGTTGTGTGTATCCCTTTTTCAATGTTATTTAAAAATTTCGGTATCAGCATCATCCTCATTGTTATCATCATTATTATCTGCTTCTTGTTCTTGTTATTTCTCTTCTGCTTTTGTTGCTCTCTTTTCTTTTTCTTCATCTTTTCATACATCATCTATTCCTCTCTTTTTATTTTGTCCTTCTTCCTCTTCTTCTTTTGCCTTAGTTGTCTCCTGAATTTTTGTTCTCAATCCTCTCCTTCTTCTTCTTCTTCCTCTTCTTCTTCTTCTTCTTCTTCTTCCTGTTCTGTTTCTGTTTCTTTTTCTCTTTTTATTCTATTTGCATCTTCTTTTTGTTTTGCCTCTTCCGTAGTTGCCAATTATTTTTAATTTTTAATTGTCTCACGAGTTATAGTCATTTAACGGCTCTTCCGTAGGACCAATCAGGATGTGTCTGTGTTACAGTAGTATTTACTTTGAGTGGTTTAGATCTGTGCCAAAAGTGTAGGTCAGATGCTGCACTTTGACCTTAGCGAAAAGCCTAGAAGTCCTAATAGTATAATCTTCTTTACCCACAAATTACGCCCTTTCTGTCAAGTTAAGAATACACCAGGCAAGGGCAGCTTTCATTGTATTGCAGAACTTAAGGAAAGCAAGACAGATGAATTTATCTATCTATGTTCTTTGGGCACAAAATACGGCGCATACGGCAAAAACAACTGATCTCCAGTTGGAACGGTGTGACGTCACTGTTTTTAAATCTTGCATGGTGCTGAGGCCCATAGTTGAGCCCTCTCGGATGATTGTTCTTCTGACCATTACCTTGGGTCTCACTCTTTTCTGAGCGCCCCTTGGTGTCCATTCCAGTGCCTGCAATAGAAGACGGTTGCTGTTCATTCTAAAGACATGTCCGATGTATGTTCATCGTTTTTTTTGCTGATGATGGCTGACATGTTTAGTTGGTTTTTGTCTATTCTAATCGAGTCATTAGCTATGAACTGGTCCCAGTGTATATTCAATAATTTTCTTAGACATTTATGTTGAAAGACATTCGGTTTGTTTTCCAGCGCTTTTGTTGTCTTCCAGCTTTCACATCCATATCAGTCCTGGCATATGGAATTGAATAGAAATGAAGATTACCACCAAATTAAAAGTCTTTAACTCCACCGTAAAGTCCGTTCTATCATACGGCTGTGAAACATGGAGAAAAACATAGGCTATTACGAAAGAGGAACATACTTTCATAAATGATTACTTGTGCAGTATACAAGGAAGGAAATGGTACGATAAGATCCCAAACGTAGAAATGTTGGAAAGAGCATGCCAAATTCCAGTGGAGCATACGAAGATGGCGCTGACGCTGGACAGGTCACACATGATCGAAACTAGTTGATATCATTCCAAGACATTATCTGTTCTGGATCCCATAGGACAGAAGGAATATCGGACGACTAAAACACTCAGGGAAGAGCGAGTTTGATGCCGATATCAGAGAGGCAAGACGTGTAAGAACTGGCTAGGATGACTCAGAATAGGAAGACATGTCATGTATCTTTCGAAGACCTATGTTCCGCAAGAAGTGGACCGATTGATTTCCAAATCTACTATTTCACCTCTACAGAGAGAATGTGTGAGAACAGTCATTACGATGTAAACTTTCTTATCAAACAACTCCACTTCCTCATGTATTGTCTCAACTTGTAATGAAAACTTACTATGCCTTAAACTATTCTTTCAGATCTAGAGAGCGTATGCTGCACGCCTGTCAGTCCTGGTCTCCACAACGACAACATGAGCTCTGCACGTTATATCTACGCAAACCACCACAATCACATGAACCACCATCACCATCCTAATGCTATAATCAGCCCCGCAAGCAGCACCACAAGCAGCAACATCAACAAACTGAGGCACAATGGCGACGGACAAATCAACAACCCGTACCAACCAACAACCCCAAACGCCAGCTCGAATGCCCCAACCGGCAACGGGGTTGTCATTAACAACGTAAACAGTCACATCAAAACTTCTGGAATAAAGCCAGAAAAACACAATTTGAACTGCTCTCCAAACAGCACCACTACCAACAACAACGATACAACACCATATCATCCACTTCAGCCATTGATTAACGCCAACTTGAAGAAAGAGACAGATGGAGGTAAGGCAGATGGGAAAGGTCAGAACAGTCAAAATAACATTAGCAGTAACAAGGACAGCGATAAAACTGATGATGGTGACGCCGATGAAGAAGATGACGGAGGTGAAGAGGGTGAGCCCAAAAGAAAGAAGAGACGAAACAGAACGACATTTACCAGTTTTCAGTTGGAGGAAATGGAAAGAGTGTTTCAAAAGACGCATTATCCGGACGTTTATGCCAGAGAACAGCTGGCGCTGAGATGCAGTCTCACAGAAGCAAGAGTGCAGGTAGGATAACAAGAATGAGGAACGGACGTGTGATAGTGATGATGATGTTGGTGATAATTTTGAAGTAATGACTGTAGATTTAGATGATAATGACCATAGCGATGATAGGTGTGAAGTAACTAGTTTGACAATTTTTGTGCCCCCGTCTTGGTCATCAAACTTTCTTCTAGCTGTTATATAACTTGGCATAACGGGTGCTCGTTTGATTAGACTTCTATTTCTCCTATTTTAACCATTTTCCTCAAAGCCTAGAGAGTTAAAATTATGTACACAGAATCAGCTAGTGTGATCTTTTCATCTGTACAATTATGACGAAACCTGGACAGATCACTCACATGCTCTAGCCGAAAGACGTAGTTTGTTTATATTTACTATTAAATTCGTGCATATACTATATATATGTTGTTGTTGTTTTTAATGGCGCAATGAATACGTTTACTCTTTTGTGGACCATGAACAGGGCGTTAAGTGGCGGGTTGCAGTAGTTTTCCTTACATCACGTGCGTGCTGGTAAAGGTGAACCACGGTCCCCCAGACGGTTCTGCTATGATTGGTTTCATCTGTGTGACGCTCACTACTACGGGGATCACCTCGATTCCCGTCCCGTACGCCAGAAATGATTACTACTACTGGGATCACGTCGATCCACGTCTCGTAAGCCAGACTACCTTAAAGAATACTAATGTCCTTGTCAGGCTATACATACAGGCTTCCACGCAGCCGTTTCTGGAAACAGGCTGTTTTCATGGCAGCCTGGCTAACGAGGTGAGGAATCGACATGATCCGCGTAGTATTGAGTGACACGCAGATGAGGCGAAGCATAGCACACTCCCCTGGAGCATTCACTGTCAGCATTCAACAACAGCAACAACGTTGGAAAAACAGCCTGTTCCCAGGCAAAGATACGTGCACAAGAAATACTGGTTGTGGTCAATAACGTGTGTCTTACCCTAACACGACGTCCTGGTCAGTATGTTGTGTCTGATTGGACTAGCGTCTCAGTTCCCCATGCCTTAGTATGGCTTGGCTTCGGCTTGGCTTCGTTCGTTCTCAATCTCCCACTACCATACACTAAAAGGGCTTAGGTAGCAGAATGTAGTCCAGAGAACGGAATGCGTTGTGTCGTAGTTTACAGCTTTACTGCGATATTTGCACCTTTCGGTCCAACACATCCGACTTCAGCAAGCATTTTTTAGTTCCGGGTTAGCATTCCCTCTTCGATCCCTTCTCCTAAGCCAGTTTGCCCTGCTGCAGTCTGTTATCCAGGATCAACGCGTGGAGGTGTAGAAGGGTCTTGGCAGCTTTGGTTCGCTGGCCCTGACGCTAGCAGTCAGATATGAGTCACTGACCACTGCAGCTCAAGCGCTGCTCAGCATCTTGATCCCATGCCTTAGTACAATAAACGCTTTCATTGACAAAAAAACTTCGTTATTTAAATATTTACGTGTAATGACAGTAGGCGTTTTTTTAATGGTTCAATGTCAAACTGCATTTCAAGCTCACGGACAGATCTAGGAAGCTTTTGTCATGATGTAAATAAAAATCTGAAGATGCAAACGTATTAAAACGTGCGGGATAGTGAAGAAACATAACAGGGACGGACATCAAAGCTCAGAAGTCAAATAAACCCCGCTAGGCAGTAAGTAGGGAGTGGATGTTATCGCTACGATTCTATTCAATTAACCGCCTAGAGACTGCCGGGTCTGTAGGCGCACTGTTGGTCAGGAATGCAAGGGGAGACAACCGATTAAATTGTGATGTTAGCTTAAACATGATTTGATGAAAGATTATGTGTGGTCAAAAATTGGCTCTCACCAGCGTGAGCCTTGAGAAGCAAAGAGGATAGCTACTGCAGTCTTTTCTCTTCTTTGGTTCTCAATCTCCCTTTACCAAGCCCCGAAAAAGGCTTTGCAAGTAGCAGGATGTTGTTCGGAGAACTGAATGGGCTGTGTCATAGTTCACTGCTTGAATGCGATATTTGCACCCAACACGTCCGACTTCTGGTTGTCGGATTAGCCTTTCCACTTCGATTCCTTCTCCTTAAGCTAGCCTGCTCTGTTGCAGCCTATTTTTCAGGATCAATGCGTAGAGGTTTAGAAGAGTATATGCAGCTCTGGTTTGCTGACACTAGTAATAAGCTATGGGTCGCTGATCGCTTCAGCTCATGCGCTGCTCAGCATCTTGATCCGCGCAGCCTTGTAATAGTATCGCTAAAGGGGACTTACGAGGGTTGTGTATAGGACTAGCAGCCTCAAAACGTAAAACAAAATGTAAAGAAAATGCTACTGCTTCAATGCATAAAGTGTTTTAACGTTTACCTACATTAAGGGCCTTTTCTATACTAGGCCCTCTGACGTGAGCTTTAGTCGGCAACATTCTTCAGGACTAATAAAGAAGGACGACATACCATAATGAATTAATGCTAATAAATGAAGATAGTGATAATAAATAAATTATGGTAGTAATAATGATTAAATAATGGTAGTTATATGGAATAAATGAAGGTCGCAATAGTAAATAAATGAAGGTAGTAAAAATGAATAAATGAAGGTAGTAATTATGAATCAATTAAAGTAGTAGTAATGCTTAAATAATGGTAGTTATATTGAATTAATTAAGGTAGTAATAGTAAATAAATGAAGGTAGGAAAAATGAATAAATGAAGGTAGTAATTATGAATAAATGAAAGTAGTGATAATCAATAAATGAAAGTAGTAGTATTGAATAAATGAAAGTAGTAATCATGAATAAATAAAGGTAGTAATAATAACTAAATGAAGACAGTAAAAATGAATGAATGAAGGTAGTAAAAATGAATAAACTGAGGTAGTTATGATCATCAGGTGCCTTGCCGATTGGTGTTGACTATCATGGACCTCCATGAGCTTTTATCACGTGTGTCTTTGTTTTACATCTGAACAAGGGGAGTAAAGTTTGTCAGATCTGACGATGGCAGTTCGCTCCCATGATAGGTTAATGGGTATTCTTATTGTATATTTCCCAATGTACCTGTTTTTCGCACCTAGTTATGAGAAGAGGCGGTTTGGAGCACAATGGAAAGATAGCAGGAAACATAAACAGAGGACGCTCGAGAGAGAAGATGTTGGACAGCCTGAAAGATTGGTACGGGCAAAACTCCACAAGAGAATTGGTAAATGACACAAGGGATAGATCGGATTGAGGTCCATGGTCACCATCGCCAACCGACAAGGCACCCGATGATGAATAAGTCAATTAGTGACCTCATAAAATACCTACTGACTGTGGTAGAAACACCCAAGCTTACTTGGTTAGTTAGCTAGTGGTCGGATCATCTTCATCGCACTCGGGACAGGTTCCTACGCGCTCAGATTTCATCTTCAGTATCTCTGCCAGCACGGGATGACTGACCATTCCGGGCATGTGCTGGTTAACCAGATGTCTTTGATTCCCCGTGTCGTATCCCTTCCTCGCCGCCCCTTGTTTCACACACAATTCAACCAGTCGCGTCAAGGACATAGAGTCTAGATCAACTCCTGAATCTTTCTTCCTGCCGATTTCCCCAAAGGCGTTTAGGATATCGGCTGTGTCCATTGATCTTCCGCCCCCGCTATGGCTGTACTCGTCAACCTTTTGGCTCTGTCCATTGATCTTCCGCCCGCCGCTATGGCTGTACTCGTCAATCTATCGGCTCGGCCCATTGATCTTCCGCCCTCCGCTATGGCTGTACTCGTCAACCTATTGGCTCGGTCCATTGATCCTCCACCCCCCGCTATGGCTGTACTCGTCAACCTATCAGCTCTCTCCTTACCTTTCACACCTGACTGTCCCGGACAACTTAATTGGTATGGGCATGTATTGACATCTTTCGGGTTGAACTAGACGATCCTACAAAGTACTGTGTCTGAGAAACACAGGGTGAGTTAGAAAAAGAGAAGGAAAGACAACACCAGAAAGTGGACGAGAAGGTCCTTAGCTTTAACCTATATCCTGTCCCAAAACCGAGTGGAGTGACGGAAACTGGTTCAATGAACTGCTGGATTAATGCTGATGAATTAGTTTCTCATTCTGAACTCTGTCAAATAACTTTTTGTAGTCTATAAAACACATATACATTTTGTTGGGTATGTCTATGTATTATTCTGCTGGTGACCTTGTACAGAATATCTCTTCTCTTGTTCTAATGTTTTCCAAATTATTTATACGCAACTGCATTGTCTGCACTTTACTGCATTATGCCCTTGATCATTTTCAGCTTTATTTTAATTGTGTAGCTTATTTGGCTGATTGTTCTGAAATCTACTCATTCTATTTCACGATGTTTCTTGGAAAGTGTCAGACGGCTCATGTAATCAGGTCGTGCGTGGTATACTCTGTATTGTATATGTAATTGCTGAGATCCGCGATTTTATCTATACAAAAACCTTGTAAAGCTTCTATCGTTCTATATTTATTGTTTCCATACATGTCACTGTGTCCTTGCTCGTATAGTTTAATGCTTTTTAATACTTCATATCTGATTATGTTATTGATGTAATTACGAAATAAAATGTAAAATAATCCAAGCAAAATCGGTCTTCCAGACCATGAAGAGAATTTTGTGCCACAAAACCTTGTCGCTGAAACTGAGAAAGAGAGTCATTGGATACTACGTGGAACCAGTACTCTGATATGGCAGTGAATCATGGACAAACGCACAGATCTTCGGAAGCAACCGAGATGTAGTTTTAGAGAAGAATGCTGCGGATACCATGGACTGGAAAAAATACTAATGATTCAGTACTCGAGGAGGCACAAACACAAAGACAACTTATTGCGAGGATCAGAACAAGGCAGTCATGCTTTTCCTGGCATGTCATGTGATGAGGCGGTTTGGAGCACGCTGTGACAATTGGAAAAATAGCACGAACAAGAGACAGAGGAAGGCAGAGACAGAGAGAGGTGTTAGACAGACTGAGAGAATGGCACGGACGACAATCAACAACAGCGTTGGTAAACGACACGCGATGGAAGGTAAATGATTGTCAATACCAACCGACAGGGCACCTGATGATGAAAATCTGGTAACATTGGGACTGTCATTATTAAATGTTGGTTTGTTACCTATGTTGTCGTTAAAAACTCCACTTCTATATTCCGTCCGTGATCAAGATGCTGAGCAGCTCATGAGCTACAACGTTCAGCGACCCATAGCTGACTGCTAGCAGCAGTGTCAGCGAACGAAAGTTGCCAAGACACTTCTACACATCCACGCGGTGATCCTGGATAACAGACTGCAACAAAGCAGACTGGCTAAGGAGAAGTAATCGAAAGAGGGAAGGCTAACCCGGTACTCAAAAATGACTGCTGAAGTCTGATGTGTTGGACCGAATGATGCAAATCAGGCAGTCATGCTGTACACTACGACACAACGCTTTACGTTCTCTTAACTACATCTTTCTACTTGCCCGTTTCAGGGCTTGGTAGTGAGAAATTGAGAGGGAACGAACCTAAGCCATATTCCGTTAATCTGTTTAAAATGGTTTGCTCATCAAGCAAGATGTCTCTATTCGTGTTTTAAAAGTGTCATCATGTTTGAGCCAGCTTTGTCGAGGTTTGAAAGTTCCGTTAGTTATGCATGCGTGTGTCTTGTGCTGAACGTCTTTCCTACGTCTTCTATTATCTTACATTTGACGATAACTACTAATCATTAGCACTTCGACACAGACCTTATCTCAATGTCCATTACACTATATCCTCAAGTGTTTATGTTTTTTTCTTTTTATTTATTTTGGTTAAGATATCATCTGTCATCCATACTTGATTTTTCGTTAACATTTTTATCGGTAGAGTGTTAGTTTATGGATTACTTTAGATAGGCCGTCTGACTCACCGAGAAAATCTCTTGAAACGTCACATTCCACCGCCGACTAAATAACGGAACTCATTTTGTGACAAGGTTTTTTAATCAATCCATTCACTCTCCACACAGGGAAATAAAATAAATTCACCGCACAAAACACAAGAAATAACTGTTGAGAGTGACCTTTTCACAGAATCCTGCCCTGAAACCAACTGTATATCCATCTTTGTTTCCTGAAAACGCAATTATAGTTGCACTGATAGTTGACAAAGGCAAGTTCCGTTATTTTGTCACCCGTGGAATGAAACGTTTCAAAGGGATTTATCCGTGAGTCAGAAGGTCTATCTCTACAGTAGGCTGTGGCTAGTTCCTACTTGAATGTTTGTTTTTAGACAGTCCCACGTACAGCTTGCATTTTCTTCTGTGCTTTTCTATTGTAGTGGTCCATTCTTTCTACATGTAGACTATCATATTTATGCTTGCATTCCAAAAGATATTTATGTTTAATGAATGACTGTTTAATGAAATGCTGTGGTGGACCGACGAAGATCTGAAACGAACTTCGTGAACCTCACCGGACTAGAAGCATATCATCAGTTGATCGACGAAGAAGAGGAAGAAGAATGAATGACTGCTTCGTTGGTGACATATCTTCGTGAGATTGTGTATTGTCTTCTCGATGTATGTTTAAGTCTGATGGCTATTTTTATCACTGTGGGATTATAATTCGAATTTATGTTTGGACCTGGATATGTTTCTATCATTGTGACCCCAATTTTTGATCTAGTTGAGGTTTTATGTCAAGCCCTAGATACACATTTTGTTTATTTTTTTGGACAAAAGCAGGTAGAATTGTTGTTGTTGTTGTTGTTTAGTGCTCCTAATGAGTATTTTGTCAATGTTGTGGGCCCTGAAAAGGGAGCTAAGCGGCGGATTGTAGTAGCTTTCCTCACTTCCCGTCCGTGATTGATGAAGTGGTCTTTGAGACGGCTGTGCTGTGCTTTGCTTCATCTACGTGACGTAACCTACTGCGGGGATCAGGTCGATCCATATCACGTTAGCCAGAATTTGTTTGAAAACAGCTTGTTTCCAGGGAACGCTACATGGAAGAGAGATTGTGGTCTAGGTAAGTAAATTTGTGTTTGATCCTGCCCCGACGTTCTGGTCAGTATGTTGTGCCTTACCCTGCCTCGACGTTCTGGTCAATATGTTGTGCCTTACCCTGCCCCGACGTTCTGGTCAGTATGTTGTGCCTTACCCTGCCTCGACGTCCTGGTCAGTATGTTGTGCCTTACCCTGCCTCGACGTTCTGGTCAGTATGTTGGGCCTTACCCTGCCTCGACGTCCTGGTCAGTATGTTGTGCCTTACCCTGCCTTAACGTTCTGGTCAGTATGTTGTGCCTTACCCTGCCCCGACGTTCTGGTCAGTATGTTGTGCCTTACCCTGCCCCGACGTTCTGGTCAGTATGTTGTGCCTGACACTCCCCGACGTTCTGGTCAGTATGTTGTGCCTGACCCTGCCCCGACGTTCTGGTCAGTATGTTGTGCCTGACCCTGCCTCGACGTTCTGGTCAGTATTTTGTGCCTGACCCTGCCCCGACGTTCTGGTCAGTATGTTGGGCCTGACCCTGCCTCGACGTTCTGGTCAGTATGTTGTGCCTGACCCTGCCCCGACGTTCTGGTCAGTATGTTGTGCCTTACCCTGCCCGACGTTCTGATCAGTATGTTGTGCCTGACCCTGCCCTGACGTTCTGGTCAGTATGTTGTGCCTTACCCTGCCCGACGTTCTGATCAGTATGTTGTGCCTGACCCTGCCCCGACGTTCTGGTCAGTATGTTGTGCCTTACCCTGCCCCGACATTCTGGTCAGTATGTTGTGCCTTACCCTGCCTCGACGTTCTGGTCAGTATGTGGTGCCTAATCCTGCCTCGACGTTCTGGTCAGTATGTGGTGCCTGACCCTGCCTCGACGTTCTGGTCAGTATGTTGTACCTGACCCTGGCGCGACGTTCTGGTCAGTATGTTGTGTCTGACCCTGGCGCGACATTCTGGTCAGTATGTTGTACCTGACCCTGGCGCGACGTCCTGGTCAGTATGTTGTGCCTGACCCTGGCGCGACGTTCTGGTCAGTATGTGGTGCCTGACCCTGGCGCGACGTTCTGGTCAGTATGTGGTGCCTGACCCTGGCGCGACGTTCTGATCAGTATTTTGTGTCTGACCTTGGCGCGACATTCTGGTCAGTATGTTGTACCTGACCCTGGCGCGACGTCCTGGTCAGTATGTCGTGCCTGACGGGACTAGCGTCTCAGTTCCCCTTAGCGCCGGGGGTATAATATTTTTTTCCTTGTATGTTGTATCGAATGCCCACAATACGTAGTTTTACCCTTTTGTGTGCCCTGAAAAGAGCGTTAAGTGGCGGGTTCCAGTAGTTTTCCAGAGCGTGTTGATGAAGGTGGGCTGATGTATTCCGGGCGGTTGTGATATGCTTGGCTTCATCTTCGTGTCGCTCAGTACTATGCGAATCACTTCAATACCTCACCTTGTTAGCCAAGCAGCCATGAAAATAGCCCGTTTCCAGGAAGGGCTACGAGGAAGCCGAGGTGAGGGTCTTGGTAAGTATATTTTGCATGACTCTTGTTAACTTGTCTGATCAGTATATTTTGCCTGACCTTCACTAACATGTCTGATCAGTATATTTTGTCTGTACGGACTAACATGTCTGATCAGTATATTTTGCCCAATCCTGACTAACATGTCTGATCAGTATATTTTGCCTGACCCTAACATGTCTGATCAGTATAATTTGACTGACCCTGACTGACATGTCTGATCAGTATATCTTACTTGACCCTGACTAACATGTCTAATCAGTATATTTTCACTGACCCTGACTAACATGTCTGATCAGTATATCTTACTTGACCCTGCCTAACATGTCTAATCAGTATATCTTGCCTGACCAGACGTTAGTCTTCCGTCCCATTATTTTGTTTAGGTTTAGGACGATATTTTCGGTTGACGGACACGATTCTACAGAGGGCCGCAGGTTGCTGGCCGATGAGCCAAGTGATTACCACCAAATTATGAAACGAAACAACTTCTAGCGTTTAAATATACCTTAGCATCTACTCACCATTTGGGTAATTAAAAAGCGTAATTAACAAACACGGACTAGCAGAAAACGTAAACTGGCTTTGCTTCTTTGCCACTTTGTGCCTCGTCTGCATTCCATTGTGAAGAGGATAGATCTTCTGTGTTCTTTGCGCTTGTTTAAAAAACAACTTATGTGCAGAGGAGCTTTTCAGAAATGATTGAAGTACTGATCAGATAACTTGGAGCAACATCTGTAAGACAATACGTCAAGAGAGTTGGTGAATTCAAGTATTTTGTGATGTTTGTGAAATTTGTGTGTCTGAGACGAAAGAATGGTGTGAGTTCTCGTTTTACTCAGCAAACGAGGGAAGCCTTTTTTTCATGCTCTTCATTCGATATACGTACCATTCTTTTTTTATCTTTCATATTCCTCATCTTTTTCTTCTTTGTTTTCTTGTTTTGCTTTTTCCTTTGTCTTATTTTTGGTTTTCTTTCTTTCTTTTTTCGTTAATTTCTTTCTTTTT
This sequence comes from Ariolimax columbianus, assembly GCA_036924085.1. NCBI lineage: Eukaryota > Metazoa > Mollusca > Gastropoda > Stylommatophora > Arionidae > Ariolimax > Ariolimax columbianus. The sequence goes on from JAVGWX010000004.1 coordinate 58,305,093, forward strand.
CCTTTCTTTCTTTTTTATGTATTTTTTCTAGATTTTCCTTATTCTTTCTCTTCTTCTTCTTCCTTTTCTTCTTCTTACCTGTCTTACTTGTCCTCATTACCTTCTTCTTCTTCTTTTTTTCATTTGTCTTCTTGCTCTTCTTCTTCTTACCTGTGTTACTTTTCATTATCATGATCATATACTTGTTCTTCTTGTTCTTCTTGCTGTTCTTGTTCTTCTTTTTCTGCTTTGTCTTTTTTGCTCTTTTTCTTCTTCATCTTCTTTTTTTTTCTTTTTCTTCGCCTGTTTTATTAACGTTTATTTTTTTCATCTTATTCTTCTTGTTATTTGACTTCGTCCTGTTCTTCTTCTTTTTCTTCTTGTTATTATTATTATTCCTTACTCTTCTTCTTCTTTTATTTCTTCTCCTTCTTCTTCTTCTTCCCCTGTTTTTTTACGGTTCCCATTTTTCTTCTTGTCCCTTGTTTTCTTACAATTTTGGCTCTGTTATTCTTCTACTTTTTCTCCTTCATGTCTTTGTACTTCTACTTTTTGTATTTTCGTACTCCTCCTCTTCTTTTACTTCATCTTTCCGTTGCCCCTTATGAAGCAGAAAGACACCACTATAGAAAGACAAGCACTGGAGGCCTGCGCCAAAGCACTTTTCCTCTTGCATTGATTATTTGTGTATCATCTCTACTATATGTTCGGGCTTTTAGTCTCATGAACAACTCTAATCCTCAACAATATATATTAAGATTAAAATAATCTCATATTTTCAATTTTTTTATTAAAGATATATTCAAATTTGACACTTTCTTACTTACTTCCCTTGTCCTGTACCACGCGTGAGACGTCATGTTTTCAATGTTCAGCCACGTAGACTGCCTTGTCATTCCCATTGAGCATTTCATTCATATCACACGTTTTCAAAAGGTTTCGGCGTATCATTAGGTGGTCTGGAACTTGTGTTGCTCCACAGTTGCAAGTCTCACCTTCCCAGTATCCCCATTTCAGTTCTTCTCGTGTCGTGATACACCAGTTTAGTGGCTTCCATGTAGCAGAAGGCAAATGGGGACGATCCAAAGGTTCCTTACTCAATTCGATCCAGGGGTTCTACGGCAGTCCATTCAATTGTGTTATGTGACTAGTCCGTAGCGCGTATGATCCGAGCCTATTTTGAGTCGCTACCCCATTTTATAGAAGCAAAGTGACCCGCGACCCCGATGCATTTAGAAAAAAAAACAACTCTTTTTAAACGGTTAAAAGATAAAACATTGAAAATATATTTTTCAGTCAAATCTAACTCAATATAATTTTAACTTTCCGAACCGACATATTTTTTAATTATGTAATAGACTCATCTGATTGGTGGCAGAAACATACTCCTTTTTCGTTGCTCGCTCTAAAACTCCCGCTACCAAGTGAGGAAAAGGGCTTTGCAAGTAGCAGGATGTTGTACTCAGAACGAAATTTGTTGTGTCGTAGTTTACAGCTTGACTGCGATATTTGCACCTTACGGTCCGACACATCCGACTTCAGCAGGCATTCAGAAGTGTTAGCCTTCCCCATTTGATCACTTCTCCTTAGCCAGTCTGCCCTGTTAGAGACTGTTATCCAGGATCACCGCGTGAAGCTGTAGAAAGATCTTGGCCGCTCTGGTTCGCCGGGCTGACGGTAGCCGTCAGCTTTGGGTCGCTAACTACTGCAGCTCATGCACTGCTCTGCACCTTGATCCCGCAGAAACATTTATTATATTTCGCGAAATTTTATTATGCGAGCAAATCTGTGCAAGAAGCCACGACATGAATTTTTGTTTAAAAAAAAAAAAACTGCTCATGTCAACAATCTGGTGTCCGCGCGCTGGTGTATGTGGCTATGGGTCGCTCCCGTGTATCCACTGGAAAAACAAAATATAAAACAACTAATATTTTTATGGTTTATATTTTATGTTGAAAAATTATGATCTTTTTCAAACTTTATGACACCCATAAAAAATAAACAGTTGCTTTAAAATAAATATTTTCTTTTAGTTTACTGTTTCAGTCGGTGTCTCCATAGAAAACTATTTTGAGTTCGCGACACATTAGTTAGGAACCCCTGCCGTAGATGCTGTGTTGACTGTTCGAAACTTCGTAAAGATTTCAGTCTTGTGCACTGCACTCGGTGTCTAAGCAGATACTGTGCCTCGGGTGGTTTCTATGTTTCTCTGCAACTCTCCGACAGTCGAATGTATTGACATCTGCAGAATTGCTCCCAACTGAAACCGCGCGAAGAAAAAGTGGATGATATATCATCATTCTCGAGTTATCCAAATGTGTATATATTACGTCCTTCTTTAAACATCGTTGTCGAGTTCTTCACTATTGTCTTCGACACACTTTTGTCACCATACACTGCCTGCATTCTGCGATAAATGTCAACTGGTCGACATCCTTCAGCTGTTAGAAACCGAATCACCGCTCGCTGATGAACTCTGGATGGATTCCGTATCACACCCGCCATGTTTTCAACGGTCTACTGAGGAAACTATGAGTAGGAGAATAATGAAATTTGACAAACGTGACGGTTGGTGTGTGCTGTTAACACAAGAATTTAAAAGTGTGTAGTTTCTCATCGTCCAACTGTTCACAGTATGTCCATGTCAAATAATATTGAATACGTGCATTGGTTTAAAAGTTGTAAGAGAAAACCAGGGCGGCAGCGAGTGGGACAAACATGCACATACACACACACACACACACACACACACATACACACATACACACACACATATACGCGCTCGTGCACACGTACTCTTGCAACATTTCATATGAGCTCATTACGTTTCTCACACACCATGGTATGTTCATTTCAAATATAATTGAATTACGTTCATTGGTTTAACAGTTGTAAGGTAAAAACCCAGGGCAGGTAGGGGATGGGGCACCCTGCATTGTATAAGCACGAAAGCATTGGCGCGTAATTTAGACCTTGACCCCTGTCTACTCTGTTGTCCACAGTTTCTATTGTTTTACCAGTCAACATTCCCATAGTGTTACCCGCTCCTGAAAGGGGTGTCGAGAATAATAGCATTGTAAGCCTACCAAGCATTGTAAACCTACCACACATTGTAAACTTCTCACACTTTGTAAACCTACCACACATTGTAAATATCCCACACATTGTAAACCTCCCACATATTGTAAACCTCCCAAAGATTGTAAACCTCCCAAACAGTGTAAACCTCCTTCACGTTTTAAACCTCCGAAACATTGTAAACCAACCAATCATTGTAAACCTCCCAAACATAGTAAACCTCCCAAACATTGTAAACCTCTCACACATTGTAAATCTTCGAAACATTGTAAACCTACCCAAGCATTGCAAACCTCCCAAACATCGTAAGCCTCCCAAACATCGTAAACCTCCCAAACATTGTAAACCTCCCACACATTGTAAAGCTCCCAAACATTGTAAACCTACCAAGCATTGTAAACCTGCCAAACATTATAAACCTCCAGAACATTGTAAACCTACCACACATCGTAAGCCTCCCAAACATCGTAAACCTCCCAAACATTGTAAACCCGCCAGTAAGTACGGTTGGGCATGTGACGACTGTCTCATCCTGTAGAAACTCCAAGTCACAAAAACTGGAACAAATGTGGACAAATCAACAAAGAAGGCAAAGTCAGCTCATCGACCCAAGACAGAAGCATCGTTAATATGCTAAAGAGAAAGCCGCAAGTGGTTGATTGATTGTTTCTATGAATACGTTGAGGTTTGACAGTCCCAAAGCACTATAACTAGGTTTTTGCTATACCTCTGACAGAAAATAACCTATCTCATAATGGGATTTTGAACCTGTATCCTCGTGGCTAGAAGATCGACATTCAAACTGCTAGGCCAGACGCTCGTCTTTTCAAAATGTTCCAATCTTGTGAGCAAACCATATAATTATTTGCCGGTCTATACGGGACATTTTAAAATTGATTTGAACGATTTCAGCTTGTTATATTTTATTCATAAATTGTCAAATGAAGATGTAATTTCAGACATATATAATGTACCCATCCAAGTTCAATTGCCAATGGTTATTCCGAAGGTACCTCGCAAATGCTGCGGGAATTTCTGCAGTGCAAACCATTGATGATAAAAATGCTGCGGGAATTTCTGCAGTGCAAACCATTGATGAAAAAAATGCTGCGGGATTTTCTGCAGTGCAAACCATTGATGAAAAAAATGCTGCAACGCGTCTGGAAGGAGCTAGACTTACATCATTGACATTTTTAGAGTAATAAAAGGCGCTCAAATTAATTATTTGTGAGGTAACTTTGGGATAACCACTGGCAATTTAACTTTGACAGCGACATTATATATGTGTAAAATTACATATTAATTTAACAATCAATGAATAAAATATAACAAGCTGAAATCGTTTAAAATATTTGAAATGCCAGGTATATTTCCTGCATACTATTGTTCCTGCGAGGTCCGCATGGGTCTTTGTGTATGACAAGGAAAAGAATAACACCACTGACCCACAGAGATCATATCGTAAGAGGTTACTAACTGTGTGACATGGCATAACACCGGCAATGGTTAGGAGATTTGTTTAGAGCAGCATAAATGGCGCCTAACAGGCTGCAGGTCTACTTCGCTCTAGTGTTTGAGAATATTAAGATGGACTCGCACATCAGTTAACCGCCCTCCGCAGCACTTGTCCCAAAGCAGCGGAGTAATTATCTGCTCGAGCCTAGCCCACTAAACTAGAAATTCTTCTCCTGGCTATATCCAATTAACGGAAGAGCTGGGACCTGCACAGGAGCTAACTGCCTCTGTAGAAGTACAGGTCGACTAAGAACTAGGAAGAACCATTGTTTCCACATTTAGATATATTTTTTTTCAATTCACACTGTCTCTTTTCAGGAATGTGAGTTACAACGTACTATAACCCACCTTATCTTGTAACGTGTCATAAATTCTGATTACTTTGTTCTGATGCTGGTAATAAATAAGCCCATGGGATTAATACGATTTATTTTCCCAAATGCGTTGTTTACGAGTCATCGCGCCATCACAAACTCGTCAAACCACATTTTCGGCATTTACGTGGAAACACCGTGGAGACTCGAAAAGTCGTTATTCTATGGAAGCCTAAAAACCACGATCACCAGACTCCCCTCGATGAACCCTTGGAGCAAACGTGCTTCCCATATGCCCTTTACACAAGCTCCTTATTTTCTCTTCCGTCCCGGGCGCACACGTGAGCTGAGAGAGCGGAGAAGTGTTGTTCTTGTGCCTGAACGGTAGCGACGGAGACCCCATAGAAGCTGGGATTGATTTAGCGTCGCTGTTTACACAGCGAAAATAGAATGTGTTTTTAATGCGGCAAATAGGCCCTAAGAGATGTTTCAACAACTCTCGCCTGTCTATTCGTCTATTCTCAATGTTGTAGTTTTGGTGGCTCGGATGTAAGCGCGTGAGAAATGTGACTGCTTGTTGTTGACTGTACCTCGGAGAAATTGTCGTTCGAGATTTATTTTAAGATGATTTTATTCGAGTTTTTATCGATGAAATAAGGTTATGTACCAAAGATGCTCAGAATACTGGGTTTTAGCAAACGATATTTGAGAATTGTCAGGTGTTATGTACACTCGTCACTACTTTATGGCTCAGAAACATAGACACTGAATAGCAAGTTGGAAAAGAGTATTAAAGTCTTCAAAGTGTTGGTATATAGAAGATTGGGTCGCATTTCTTGGAAAGAGAAGACAACAAATGTGGAGGTATTGGAAAAGTTGGGAGTGAAAAGAGAATTAATGACCGAAATCAGGGTTAGACAGTTACGTTATTTTGGTCATATAACAAGACCTCATTTTCGAAGACCATACTAGAGGGCAGGGTGGAAGGTAGGCGTTCAAGAGGCAGGCAACGGTTTAAGTTGGTGAATAACATCAGGAGACGGACTGGAAAAAGCTTGTCAGATTGCACAAGAACGGCAAAAGATAAGAGTACACTAAAGATACATTGTAATCGACCTTCGATGCGGAGATGGCACTTGAACCGAACTGATTTAGGGGACGCATGTGGCCTAGGGTTTGTAAGGTATTCCTGCAATCATAGCGTAAACAGGTTCAAATCACGTCGTTGGTTTTTAAAGGGTACGACTGCTACTCCTAGTCGTCTCAATAGGTGTCTGACGAAGTCTTCTTCTTCTTCGTACGCAGTCAGACAGTAACCATTATTTTTTCGAAAAAAAGCAGCCGTCATCCTGAGGCTATCGACACTGCCATAGAGCTTATCTAGTGTTGCCACTGGTGATGGCCACATCTGCTCTCTCTGATCCTCGTATGTCGGGCAGTTTTGCAGCAAATGCTCAGCGGTCATTTTCCCGGTACCACACGGGCATTCGTCGGTGCCACCTATCTTCAATTTGTTTAATAGGTGATACCTGAGTCTATTGTGGCCAGTGCGAAGTCTGAAGACCACGATCTGCTCTTTTCTGTTCAACTGGTAATAGGCATCGTTTTTGGTGTAACCAGTATGTTCGGTTTCCCATTTGGTCATGTATCTAGCTCTAATAAGCCGTTTTGACTCTTCGTATGTCATACTAGTATCGGGTTGTGGTAGTTTTGTACCTTCTTTTGCCAGTCTGTCTGCCTCCTCGTTGCCTTGGATGTTGCAGTGAGATGGAACCCACTGCACCACTACTCTTTTTGGTGCGGCCTGCTGGCATAGTTGACAGAGTACTGCTCTTAAATCGTTAAGTTCAGTATTTTTCTGGCTTTTTAGTGCTGTGACTACGGCCAAGGCATCTGTAAGCAGGACTATATGGCTTTCATTCCTTTTACCTGTCACCATTTCTTCCACTGCCGCCCTCAGTGCCTCTGCCTCCGCTCTGAAATTGCTTGTGTATTTTCCAGTAGCGAATGACAGTGTTATTTTTCTGCCATTTGGTAGGCTCAGGAATGCTCCTGCCCCTCCGTTCTGTGTTGTATTTGTTACGGAACCGTCGGTGTATGCATGGGTCCAGTTCATGCTTGGATAGTTTTCCGTAATGAAACTCAGGGTAGTACCTCTTCTTTCTTTTTCAGACTGGTAGTTTTTGTTTCTAATACCTGGTATAATTTCTACCACCTCTGGAAATATATCCTGCCTCCAGGTAGGTTTTCGTACAGTAGGGATGGGCTTGGTGTGGTTAGTGCGTTCATAGGGTCTTCGTGCATCTTTGCTTTGGCTATTTCTGCAAAGTTTCTTCGCTTTAGCTTCCCATTTCCGAAATTGTTTAGTCCATGGTGCATTGGGTGGTCAGTCAGTCTTCTGAGTTTCTCTGATTGCAGCTGGGCTCTGCAGTCTCTTCTGTCGGCCATGGATTGTAGTTTTGTAATCTTTTCAAGTTCTACAATTAGCGTTGACTTCATGCCTCCTGTTATAACTCTCATGGCTTGGTTTTGGAGTTTGCTAACTTTATCGAAGTTCGCCTTTGCTGCTGTTGTCCATGCCGCAATGCCATACTCGAGAACTGGTCTCACTCTTCCAGTGTACAGTTTCTTTAGTATGCTTTCGTCTGCTCCCCAGCTTGTGCCAGCAAGTTTCCTCATGATTGCCATTCTGTCTGAGGAAGTGAAAGGGAACATTTCAGATCCATCGCGGAAGCTACGGAGATCCTTCTCTGACGTCGGCGTTCGGTAATGAAAGCGATTGGGTTGACGTCGTTGCGACAAAAATGATGCAGCAATTAGGGGGGACTGTCGCCGGAGCTTACGTTCGCCACACTTTTGTCCCTATACACTGCCTGCATTCTGCGATGAATGTTAGCTGGTCGACATCCTTCAACTGTTAGAAACCGATTTTTCAATATAAATTCAGATGTAATAAAGCAAGTCAAATCCTTGGGCAAATGTCCCCGATATTTCAATGTAAGCACGTGACAATGGATACAAAAAGAAAACTATAAACAAAACAATATTCCTACCCACAGTGTGCTATCAGAAGCGAAATTGCGGATTAACCAAACAAAGATAAAAGATACATCGTAACAACAGAGATGAAATACCTGCGCAGAATGCTTGGAGTAACAAGAATGGATAGAATCAGAAACGAAGAATCTAAGAGACAAGTAAGTACAACACCAATGCTAAACCTCATCAACAAACCAAATAGCTCCCCTTCGTTACATGGCAAACACTAGATATTATCCCTAAGAAAACAATGCTCTACAAACACAATGGATACAAATTCAATGGCCGCCCACGCAGTAAAGCTCCCCGTGTACGAAGCACATACTAGGAATCGGTCAAGAAACCTCGACACAACATGACGCTGAAACGCAGAAACAGGACCAACAAAATGTAAAAGAAAGAAGAAGCAGTCACTCACTTCACACCAATGAGAAACATACGTTTAAATTGCATCTAATCCTGTTCAAAGCAAGCATACTTCCAAACAAGTAGGATCATTGACATGTTCTCTTCAATGTGAAGTATAGGTTTTAGCTGCAGCTGGTCCCTTTAAATGAAGCCTGTATCCGAGATTGTTTTTCTGTAAAGGTAAAGTTAGTTTCATGGCCGGCACTGCCGTCGGGGATGAAGTGTTAGAGCCTTCATTAAACTCGCTTCATTTGAAGTGCCATCTCCACGTTGAAGGTCGGCTGTAGTGGATTTCCAGTGAACTCTATCTCTTGCCGTAAGAGTGCAATCTGACATGCTTTTTTCCAGTCCATCTCCTGGTGTAAATCCAAGCCCTTATAGCGTTTATACCCACATGTGGAAGGCTTTAATTATCTTTTCCAACTTGTAATTCAGTGTCCTTGTTGCTGCGCCATATAGTAGTGACGAGTTATGTACGAAGTCACAGCTTTGTGAGGTGAAGTGGCCAGTTCCGTTCCTACTTGTCCTTTTTTTTCCCCTAGCAGTCAGCCAGGTACCCATTTACAGTTGGGTCGACTGGAGTTACCGGTAGCGAGAGTTGAACCTCCTAAGTTTACCATGAAAAGAGAGAACTCTATCACTGCGCTAAAATACTGCACTTTTGCATAGGCTAATTATAATGTTAATGTTTTTGACATGATCAGGTTGCGAGCTCCAAATACAACCCTCGTTAGACGTCGTTTACGATATAGTCTGAAGGTAACAGTGGCCCTGCTCTTTATATTGTATACTGGTACGCAAAAATGCCAGCTGAAGTCGAATGTGTCGGACCGACATGGTGCAAATATCGCAGTCAAGCTGTAAACTACGACACAACACTATCGTTCTCTGGACTACACCCCGTTACTTGCAAAGCCCTTTTCAGGGCTTGGTAGTAGGGGGTTTAAGAACGTTCAGGGCTTGGTAGTCGGGGTTTGAGAACGTTCAGGGCGTGGTAGCGGGAGTTTGAGAACGTTCAGGGCTTGGTAGTGGGGGTTTGAGAACGTTCAGGGTTTGGTAGTAAGGGTTTGAGAACGTTCAGGGCGTGGTAGTGGGAGTTTGAGAACGAGCGATGAAGAAGAGGAAGAAATGTTAATCTAATACAGTTACAAATAATAGAATAAACGCTGTGGCATAGCATGCACTGCTGTGGGGGATGAAGTACTGCTGACTTTATTGGACCCTGATGTTGGGATGAAGTATTAGAGACATTATTAGGCTCTGTTATGGGGGGATGATGTATTAGAGACTTTATTAGGCTCTGTTATGGGGGGATGAGGTATTAGAGACTTTATTAGGCACTGCTGTCGGGGATGAAGTAATATAGACTATTTTAGGGCCTGCTGTCGGGAATGAAGTATTATACACATTATTATGCCCTGTTATCGAGGATTAAGTGTTAGACACTAGATTGTATATGTATATAACAGAAAGCTAGGTACCGATTTGCAACATGGTTGACTCAAGCGTGCGGGTAAAGGAGTTGAACGCCTTAATTTTGCTGAGAAAAGCGAGTGATCCATCACAACGCTAATCTGACGTTAATGATGTATCTCTGGGGTCTCCACTTTAGATAACCTTCACAGGAAGCCTGTACCGAACCGATTTTTTAGCTTTTTTCAAGGGTTAATTTCTGTAACAATAAGATTTACTTAATGAATCTGTTTTACTCATGCACAACTCTCTTTAGTTGGTTTTTACAAAGGGTACGGTGATGCTGTCGCTCTAATCTGTTTTCCAAAGAAACAGATGTAAGGATTATCTCTCTCTCTCTCTCTCTGTCTGTCTCTCTCTATCTCTGTCCCTCTCTCTCTCTCTATTCTTTTAGTACTCGCTTCTCTTCTACTTGAAATCGAGTGTACAAACAAGTGGTTGATGCGATGTGTCTCTGCTCGATGGAAGGGTTGCCTCCTATTGAGTTTCATACAGACCACTATTATACAGTGCCAATATTCAGCACAGCGAATGAGCTGTCAGCAGCGGGCGACTCATAGCTGGCTGCTTGCACCGGGGTCAACGACCCAGTTAGTCAGGGTCTGGCAAAATATAGTGATAAGACATGTAAGTTAGGTTCTGGCAAAATATACTGACCAGACATGTTAGTCAGGGTCTGGCAAAATATACTGACCAGACATGTTAGTCAGGTTCTGGCAAAATATTAAGACCAGAAAGGTTAGTCAGGGTCTGGCAAAATATACTGACCAGACATGTTAGTTAGGGTCTGGCAAAACATACTGACCAGAAATGTTAGTCAGGGTCTGGTAATGTTTGCTGGCCAAGACCCTCACGGACTTTCACGCACCCCTTCCTGAAAAATGGGCTGGTCTCACAACAGCCTGGCTAACGATGTGAGTGATCAACGTGATTTCCATAGCAGTGAGCGATACGCAGATGAAGCCAATCACAGCACAGCCGGCTGGAGGAACTGATCCACCTTCATCAGC
>JAVGWX010000004.1:58320908-58343408 GCA_036924085.1 Ariolimax columbianus
AAGGTTAGCCAGGCGACTCAAGTCCGTTTCACCGTCTACACAAACATAGTTCATTTTCTTCCAGATTCTGGAGTTTTCTCGCTTCCGTTTGCAGTCCGATACGGACAGAGTGAGGAATTTTAGTGAAGACGATCAGAAATTGTTGGACATTGTTATGGTAAGCCTTGTCTCCAGTTGTAGTTAAGACATGAAATACCACGATTCAAGGTTGCACCAACTATCAAAGTCTAGCGACATATGTGGACAGATTGTTGGGAATTGAATAGCAGCTTCACTTTCATTGGTTGAAAAAAAGCATATGTAAAAAATAAGCAAAATGATATTTTCCCCATAATGTCTAGCGAACTATCGTGTTTAGTAGCTTTATTTTCATTGGATATTGAGAAATCCCATGTGGTCTGCCTGGGGCTGTGTGTGTGACAAGGACAAGATTGGCACCATTGCCTCACAGAGAGCATGTCATAAGATTCGACTAACTATATGACATGGCATAACACCAGCCATGGTTAGCTGATCTGTTTAGAGCAGCATAGATGACGCCCAACAGGCTGCGGGTCTACTTGGCTCTAGTGTTTGAGTCTATTAAGATGAACTCGCACATCAGTTAACCACCTAACGCAGCGGAGTATTAAGCTGCTCAAGCCTAGACCGCTAAGCAAGAAATCCTTCTCCGGCTATATCCAGCTCATACCAGAGCTGGGACCTGCACAAGGGGCATCTGCCGCTGTAGAAGTACAGGTCGACTTAGAACTAAGAATATGTAAAATATAAAATTGAAATGTTCCTCATAATGTCTAGCGACATATCTCGTATAGTAGCTTTACTTTCAATGGCTATTGAGAAATTACATGTAAAATATTAAAATTAAATGAAAAGATGGGACTAGTGTCTGATTAGACAAAACATACTAATCAGACATGGTAGAGTCAGGTAAAATATTCTGATCATGACCCCCATCTCACTTCCACGCAGTTCTCCCTGAAAACAGAGTGTTTTGTGGCAGTCTGACTAAGAATGTGGGGGAATTGACGTGATCCTCGTAGTAGTGTGCGACACGCAGATGAAGCCAAACATAAGACGGTTTCCTAGAGGACGCCAGACTACCTTCGTCAGCACGCTCATGATGGGAGGCAAGCTACTACAACCCGTCACTCAACGCCCTTTTCGGGGCGCACAAAAAAGTAGTCTGACTAATTGTTGGCATTAACAAATAGCAAGAAGAAGAACCACCTCATGCAGAAAAACCTGAAAATATTTGTTGTATACTGCCTATATCTGTACAAACTTTTCAATGATCTGTCCAGGACACGTCAACATTTGATAGACTATCAGGTCGCACTAATGTTGTTACGGATACAGCAGCATCCAGGCTCTCGCTCTTCGACCCAATGTCATGTAATGGTCCCTGCATGTGTTTATCAGCTGTTGCCTAGTGCTATACAAAGTGTTCCATGTATCTGGTCACGAAGGAAGAAGCGTTTTCGTAAAATCATTAATCGCTGAGCGCTCAAAGAGATGATGACCAACGGTTTCATATGGGCGTGTAAACAGCTGACACTCAGGAGTATGTTGTGGTTGGATTCTGTTCAGGTGTTTGTTTAGTGGCACTAATAAGAAGCTGTGTACATAATTTGAGCTCTCTAGACTGTGGGGAAGTTGGTTAAAATATGAGAAATAGAAGTCCACTCAGACGGACAACGGTTTACTCATGCTAAATGAAAGATCGTACGAACAAGATTTTCACATGGGCTCGAACTCAAACCATTTCTCTAGCTACCCGACCACTCATCCCACTAGTTAGTTAACAGCTTGCATACTTTAAAAGGTTGAATGTGGCTGTTGCAAAAACTTCTTCTTGCCTACTTTACAAGCCAAGTGTTGAAGTTTTGCAAACATTGAAAGAAAATGAAGTCTTTATTGGGGTTTTTCTTTTCTTCAGAACAGAATAAAAGTGATGCAACCCTTCAATACTTTCTCTTTTTTCCAACGTCTGAACTTTGCATGTGGCGAAAAAAGTATCTGTCTTTGGTCAAGCTAAACAGAATTTCGTAAACTTATTTATTCGCCACTTTCTGAGTGAGCCGTGAATCATTTGGAAATGTATAGAACTGGATTGACGATAACCAATACTTTGAGAAATTAACGTTTTCACCAAGGACCAGACAAAAAAAAGACACGAGCTAAAAGAAGAAAAGGACGAATACAAATAAATAAGAAGAAAAAGAAAAAGCAGAAGTAACTGAAGAAGAAGTAGACAAAGAAGGAAAATGAAGAAGAAGAAGAATGGGATGAAAAAGAACACGAAGAAGAAAAAAAAACAAGAAGATGACCAATAACAAGAGGAAGAAGAAGAAAAACACCACCCCGAAAAACAAACAACAGAAGAGAAAGAAGAAAAACGATAAGAAAATGAGAAAGGCGAGATTAGAAGAAGAAAAAGAAGAAGCTGTTAGAAACCGAATCACCACTCGCTGTTCAATTCTGGATGGATTCCATGTCACACGCGTCATGTTTCCAACGGTCTGCTGAGGAAACTATTAGTCGGAGGAAAATGAAATTTTGCAAACGTGACGGTTGGTATATGCTGTTTACACCAGAAGTGACGTCATCATGCGCATTGCACGTATGTATCAGAGACCACTTTAATAGCTTGTTGACTGCCGTTACTGCCATCCTTCTGTCAAGTTGGCTGTAAATGGTTACCAGACTTACTATTATTTCAGGAAAGATAACGAAGAAGGGCACTGGCCCATATCTTAGGGAGCCGAAACCTTGTACAATGACGTCACTAATACTCCATCCCCGCCAGCAGTGTATGTTTCGGGGATAACTCTACCATTACCCGTTTTTTTTCTTGAAAGGGGAGAGAAACCGTCAAACTAATCGAATTTTGAGAGCTGGAAAAACAAGTTTGCATTACGCAGCCACTCTGAAGCATTTCAGAACTAATTTAATTTGTACTGAGAAGCGTGGCCTGTCGTTGAAAATAGCATAAGAACACGTCGGATGTTTGTGATTTGTGTAAGACGGGTTAAGAATGCCATTATGTGTTTCGAAACGCAGAAGAGGACGGCAAGTCACTAAATCAAATTGACTTTGAGTTTGATAACATGTGTATATACGTTACACTTCTTTAGAATTAATTTTCTGTGCGTGTTAGTTACGTTATGTTACGTATAGATTTAAATTGTCAATTTCAAATGTGAAACTGATACATCTTCAGTTTTCGTCTTGAAAAAGGACGTTGTATCTTTGTTTACAGATATCTGTGCATTTCGGCGCGAATCATTCGGTTTCAGAACGATATTGTCGGGACCCGGTTTGACTTCTCTCTGTGGCCGCTAATCTCTTTGCCAGACTGCATGAGGTGGGGCTGTTTCAGGGGCCGTCACTTGGAAGTGGGATATGGTCTTGGTCAGCTACGGTTCACTGACCATGAAATATAGAAAAGGAAAGGGACCTAGGGTTATAATATATTCTACAGGCAAGTGAGTGAGCAAGTCCAGGCATCAGTGAAAAAGTCAAATGCAGTGTTAGATATGATAAAAAGAATGATTAAACATAAGAGCATGAAAGTTATTGTCAAACTGTATAAATAATTAATTAGTCCTAGATATTAGATATAAACATGCTGAAAAGTATACAAAGAGGAGCGACAAAGCTGATAGTGGGATTCCAGAATTACAGTTATGACGAAAGACTAACAAAAACTGGCCTTCAAGTGTCTAGATAATAGAAGAATTCGAGGTGGCTTAATACAAGTTTATAAGATTATCAAAGGAAAGAATAAATTAGACTATAAGTTGTTGTTTTTTCTTCAAAATACAACCACCTACAAGAGCAAGAGGGCATAGCTACAAATTAACTAAAGAAAGGTCCAGATGAGATATTATAAAATATTGTTTTAGTTCGAGAGTGGTGAATGTTTGGAATGCATTGCCACAAAATGTAATGGATGCAGGAACAATTAATGCAATTAAGAATAGATTGTATGCACATAGAACAAGTAAATTAAACAGGTTGTATAAAGACTCTGCAGAGTCTTCTAAGCGAGTATAAAGACGTTAAGTTAAAAAGTTAAGACTCCCAGCTCATTAAGTACCTTATATTCGGACATGATATACACATTAATAACGTGGCATCTTAATATGTGTTGTGTGCGCATGATTCGTTCTTTCCCATTCCCTTGTTGGTGTTCAATGCCCATGAAGAGTTTCTTTACTTTTTCGTACACACTGAACAATGCGTTAACTAGCGGTTTGCAGTAGCTTTCCTTCCATCCCGTGCGTGCTGATGAGGGTGGACTGGGTTCTCCAAGCCGTTGCGTTAACCCTGCATTCATCTGCTAGGCTCTCACTACTACAAGCAACAGGTGGATCTTTAACAGATCGTTAGACAGACTGTCAGTGAACAGCTTGGATCCAGGGAGAACTGCATAAACGTGTTGAGGGGCTCTGGATCAGTATTTTTCATCTGGACCTGACTAACATTGGTCAGTATGTTTTGCCTGACCGGATGTTAGTCTTATCTCCTCCTTCTGCTCCTGCTCTTCATCCTCCTCCTACTACTACTACTACTGATGCTGCTGCTGCTGCTACTAGCACTACTACTACTACTACTACCACTACTACTACTACTACTACTGCTGCTGCTACTACTGATATCACTACTACTACTACTGATATTACTACTACTACTACTATTAACACTACTTTTATTATTACTACTAATGCTGCTACTGCTATAACAACAACTATTGCTACTACAACAGCTACTGCCACCACTGATACAGCAATAGCTACTGCTTCTACTATAGCTACAACAACAAAACCACATCAACTACTACAGCTGCATATACTACTACAACTATTAATACTACTGCTACCACCACTACTACTACTGCTACTACAGTAGTAGTACTGATGCTACTAGCACTACTACTAGTACTACTACTAGTACTACTGCTGCTGCTGCTATTACTACTACTACTACTACTACTACTGCTACTACTGATATCACGGCTACTACCACTTATATTACTACTACTACTACTACTACTATTAACACTAATTTTATTATTACTACTAACTCTGCTACTGCTTTAACAACAATTATTGCTAGCAACAGTAGCTGCTACTACTACTACTATTAAAACTACTACTACTACTGTTACTACTACTATTACTACTACTACTACTACTACTACTACTACTACTACTACACATGCTGGAGTTTGCGGTAGAGCTTACATTTTGAAGAAAAAAAACGATAATAGGAAAATTAAAAATAGATAGAACATGTGTCGAGGAACTATTTGGATAATATCCAAAATCTATTTTGGTTAAATGATATTTACCCCAATTTCCACCCTACCCACACCTCCACCTAGAACCTTGGACGCATCCTTCTTTCAACCCCACATCCTCCATTCCACCCATGACTTCAAAGCAAACCAAAACAAGTTAATTGCTCTTAAAATGAAAAGAAACTGCTCTCAAAGTCAAGAATTAATAAGAGACTTAAAAAGCCACACATGCTGTAATAAACATAGCGCACGTACAACCTTAATTAACAGGATTGAAGAGCTGAGTCATTCAGTCAAAATATCTACACTTCAGATTGTTGTTGTTTTGTTTTTTAATGGTGCTGTTGCATTTTGGATAGAACAACATACATATAACTTTTTGACGTCAGAGGGACTTAGATCCCATGTTCGGAGTCCAGCTGATGTTTGATTTCATGTTCATGAGGGTAAAAAATCCTCTCTCATAAAAACAGGTTGTTGCAAAAATGACAAAACTTTCATCGTTTCCATATGTGCAATTTTAAAAGCACTTGTAGTTTTTTACATTAAAACAAAAAAAAATGGGACATCTGTCTTGTTCTGAATTTTCATAAGTGCTTCACTATTGGAGGTAAGCTAAAGACATGCTATTGTCAACCGTTGAGGCTCTCCAGACACACAAGCAAGTGACAGCTCAAGGGAATTGCAACCCAAAATGATTCAACAGGGAAATACATCCAAGGAAATTTTCTCTCGTATTGCTCTAGATAAAAATTGTCTTTACCCAAATAACGAAATCAAAATCCCTGAACAATCACACTATGTTAAGATTGTTTAATTTCAACTTAATACCTATACTCACCTTAGGATATGCTGACAAATAACAAAGACATTGGAAAAGATATTAAATGCATTTGAGAATTAGTGTCTTATAAAACGGTTGACCATTGGCTGGCAGGAATTCATAAACAGAAAACAATTAGAGACGTCTCCAATCTGCATTATGTTTCATTATTCATAAGGAAAACAGATGGTCATGCATAAAACATGTTCTAAGAATGAACAGAAACGGACTGCCTCTGCAAGCGTTTATGTAGTCACCACCTGGCAGCAGGAAAAGAGGAAGCCCGAAAGAAACTTTCCTCAGAACAATCGTCAGAGAACTATGAGCTTGAATAACATAAATGAACTGAAAAGTGTGGCGTCCCACGGATCAATCTGAAGCGCACTGGTTTCTGCCTTATGGGCCGTATATGGCAATTAAATAACATTGAAGGTCCTGACAGTAAGTGCACTAGTCTCTGGAAAGTGTTCAGACAGTCGCATTCTGAGTTTTGACAGATGCCTTGTAACTAACCTCACGTACTTACTTAAATATTTGAATCATGGTATTCAATCAGGCACGGTTGTCTGATGCTAGGTAGCTAAAAGCTGCTTGAATCTGCGCCTGTCATTTGCCTTGGAGTACCATGACGGTCCAAATGCGTGGGGCAAGACATCTCTCCATCGTGTGGCTGGCGGCCGTTTCGGCGCTTGTACTTGCATGACCACCAAAAGGACACTCTCCTCGTTCACCTATCGTCAGTCATCTGGATCACATGGTCGGCCTATCTGTACTATCGTATTGATGCAGAATCAACGACATAACTGAATTTGGTCGCTAATGTCGGTGTTTCGGATATGGTCTCTTAGAAAGTTATTAAGGACTCTACGCTCCATTGCGCTTTTGATAATTCGGAGTATTTAACTATATATCACAAATAATGAGAACCTCACAATCTTTCAAAAAAACTGATAGCTTTGTAAAGGTGGCTATCCTGTTGTCACCTTCTTGTTTCAGCATAGCAGGAGCTCAATAGACAGTTACCTAGCAACTCTTGGACATATGTGTAGACAGATGGATCGACCTCGGTGAGCGATAAAAGGGGAGGCAGTGGAATCTACACAGCACATTCCAATGGCGATATAGAAAATCACTAAATACCAGCAGGAGAGACCTGTACCAATTTCAGAGCTGAAGCAAGAGCTCTTCATGCAGCAACTTGAATTCTTATCAGGTAAAACATAACTACAAGGAAAACGGTCATTCTAAGACTCAGTGAGTGTACTCCAAGCCATCTCAAGCGCCAAACAAGATAGACTCTCAAATGAAATAACATTCAAACGTAGGATTGTTGTCTTTAAAAATAGATTTAGTCCTACAATGGATTCCGGCCCACTGTGGGGTCCCTGGAAACGAGAAAGCAGATGAGCTGGCAAAGACCGGAAGGGGTGGCACGCAGATTCCCCATCCACAGAGCTATAAAGAAGCAAAGACACTCATCAAACAATCCATAAGAACATAATTGGGAGACCAGCACAAAGAATAGAAGCCAGAAAATGACAGCATAAACAAACTTGGCAGAGATGGGCAGACAAATATCTTCAGACTCCGAAAGGCACATTGTAGACTCAAGGCCTACCTCCACAGAATGGGTCTCAGAGACACTGCCACGTGCGATTGAGGAGCACCAAAGCAAAAACCAGAACATATTCTGCAGGACTGCCCTACCTTTGCAGACCAAATAGAGGCAGTCCTGGAGGAGGGAGCGACCATGCTCGAAAAGCTGTGGTGGACCGGCGAAGACCTGAAACGCACAGTCTCCTTTGTGAACCTCATCAGACTAGAAGCACAGCATCAGTTGACCGTGAACCTCACCAGACTAGAAGCACAGCATCAGTTGACCGTGAACCTCACCAGACTAGAAGCATAGCATCAGTTGACCGTGAACCTCACCAGACTAGAAGCATAGCATCAGTTGATCGATGAAGAAGAATAAAAAAAGTTTCCCATATAGAAGCTTTGATTCAGATGTTGAAATAGTTTCTCTTTCAAAATGACATTGATATTTCCATCCTGCAATTCCTTGTTCAATGAATTCACAAACGTACAGATGTCAGCTAAATATGTGATATATGCAAGCCAAGTGAAGGTTCTCAACTTATTTGCAAGGACTTGTTTTTGATCAACCAGAAAGATTTCTAGTTTATTTCTAAGATCTTGCACTCGACTCGGAACATTTCCACGTTAAAGTAATTTCATTTCTGTAAGAGAATAAGAGGCCATCCCATATCACATCAATCACAATAAGAGGCCATCCCATATCACATCAATCACAATAAGAGGCCATCCCATATCACATCAATCACAATAAGAGGCCATCCCATTTCACATCAATCACAATAAGAGGTCATCCCATATCACATCAATCACAATAAGAGGCCATCCCATATCACATCAATCACAATAAGAGGCCATCCCATATCACATCAATCACAATAAGAGGCCATCCCATATCACATCAATCACAATAAGAGGCCATCCCATATCACATCAATCACAATAAGAGGCCATCCCATATCACATCAATCACAATAAGAGGCCATCCCATATCACATCAATCACAATAAGAGGCCATCCCATATGACATCAATCACAATAAAGCCACATGTTTAGTGCACTTCTTCTGTCAGCATTGACGATGAATTCAAATCTTTTTTTCCTCCCAGTTTTTGTTGCAGGGTTCCAGAATAGTGGTTTCAAAATAAAAACTGCTCCGTCATTTGTAATTTCCGTGTAATTCAGTTATAGTCTACCGAATAGCAAATTGAAATTGTGGATTAATCACATGACTTAGTTTGACATCATTTGACATTCGTGCGATCTTTGCTGTTGGTCAAATAGTTTTGAATTGGAAAAAAGGACTAATGTCGTTTTCTCTAATTTTCACAACTCCTTTTGACAAAACAAAACATGAACAATGGCATCTACTTTCATCAGCAATTTTTAAAGACATTATTACTTCCACAATTGTAATTGTTACCCCATTTGGGTTGACAGTTATTCTTGTTCCCCGACTTTTGAGATAGAGGGACAATCTGAAATCAACCGGGTCTCCTTCTTTCTCTGAAGCTGTCCTGTCAACGCAATTTATTTCAAGTCGATATGTCGTCCTTTTTACAAGTTATGGCATATCATTATATGCATGGGACGGGGTAGCGCAGTGGTTAGTACAATGGCTTCCCAGCAGAACGATCAGGGTTCAATCCCCAATTGGTACCAGATTTTTGTTCTTATCGCAAACCGACTCCTATGGTCGACCCAGCCACATAAATTTGGTTCCAGAGAAATCTGGGAACTAATATTGACCGGCGTGATACTGACCACATCAGTCTAGTCTTGTTCTTTTTCTATGTTCCTTCTCAAACTTCCTTAAACGCCATGAAAAGGGCCTTGTAAGAAAGGAGAACGGAATGCGTTATAGTCGTAGTTTACAGCTTGACTGTGATATTTGCACCTTTAGATCCGACTTTTGCATGACATTCTTTAGGTACCTGGTTAGCCTTCCTTCTTCAATCAATCCCCAAAGCAACTTTACCCTGTTGCAGCCTGTTATCCAGGATCTCGATGTGGAGGGGAAGAAGGATCTCGACAGCTTTGAGTCACTAGCCCTGCCGCTTGCCGTCTAATTTAGGTCACTAGCCCTGCCGCTTGCAGTCTAATTTAGGTCACTAGCCCTGCCGCTTGCCGTCTAATTTAGGTCACTAGCCCTGCCGCTTGCCGTCTAATTTAGGTCACTAGACCTGCCACTTGCAGCCTACTTTGGGTCCCTAGACCTGCCACTTGAAGTCTACTTTGGGTCACTAGCCCTGCCACTTGAAGTCTACTTTGGGTCACTAGCCCTGCCACTTGAAGTCTACTTTGGGTCACTAGCCCTGCCACTTGAAGTCTACTTTGGGTCACTAGCCCTGCCACTTGAAGTCTACTTTGGGTCACTAGCCCTGCCACTTGAAGTCTACTTTGGGTCACTAGCCCTGCTACTTGCAGTCTACTTTCGGTTGCTGGCCGCTACAGCTCATGCACTGCTCAGCATCTTAATCTCGTTCTTGTCCAATACTTTGTGAGTTTACCGGACATGGAAAGTCAGTAAGTATTCATTACATGCCGTGGTCTCTAAACACCATATTTTCCAAACGCCGCAATGAGTGAAACAGGGTCTTATTGATTACTCTACTTTACTTAGATAGTGTATACCGGAAACATCGACACTACCAACTGTTTATTCCCTAAACAACGGACCAGATGATGTGAACCAAGAAGTAAAGAGATTGGCGGGTAGTAGGTGGGAGGGTGGGAAACGCTAGATGAGGGCAGGTTTAGAGGCGGATGGGGACAAGTTTGATGGGGGCGAAGTTGAGGGTGATAAAGATACCAGGCGTAATCGGTTGATGACTTACATAACTATTCTAAGTAGCACTGGGTAGTGCAGTCTGTTGTGTCAAAATAAGCATTCGCCACTCTCTGACTAACAAAAAATGTATTTCTTAGTAACTTATCTGGACGTTTCTTTAATTAATGTGTCAGCTGTGCCCTCTTGTTCTTATAGGCGATTGTACTTTGAAAAACTTTTTATAGTCTAATTTATCTACTGATTATCTTATAAACTAATATACCCATTAGAGAAAGCTGTTGAAAGCATTGCAAAACAAACTCTGTTCTGGAATCCTCAATACAAGAGAAGTAAACGCAAATTAGAAACAAAAATGGAGCAGTGAGCTGGAGAATAACACAAAGTAAATGGGAAGGATTATGGGTACTGGAGGGCAAGGCTTGGTGAAGAACGAAGACCTATAGCAACGGAGTCAACAACAACCAGGGGAACAACAGATTAAACATAGGAAATGTGGTTGGATAAGACACACGCTATGGAAAGCGTCATTAAAAGTGGCAATGCAGGCTCTGATATGGAATCAGCAGGGGAAGAAAAACACGAAGAAGAAACTAGGAAAATGAACTTCCGTCCCTTGATCTCAACTGGATATAGACAAAAAAGGGCAGCTCAAAACTTAACTTGCTAGAGGAGAGTTTCCAACTCCCTATGCCATGAAAGGAGCGACGGGCATTGATTGATTGATTGACTGATTGAATTAGGGTAGACGTTGACAGAAGTAGAACGAATGGCCTAGGATATAAATCCATGGCAGTGGCGTGATGTCAATGATCTAGTAGGACTAGGCTAGTCCCCAAGCATTTTGAGATAAATTTCCTATCGACGTAAACTCATACAATGCAAATATTGAATAAACAGTATTAGTATGCCTCACTACCTAAGTCTCCATTTGAGCCACAATACTCAACGATATCCCCGCTATGTGCGACCCCAAATGGTATCGGAAGCGCTTGATTGTTATCTGTTCTCCCCGAAAAGAGGAACATCCAAAACCAAACTAGTCCCTCTGTGCAAAAAGATTCATGCTAACAGCTTGGCGTTCTGTCTTAAAACAAATATCATTTTCTTTAGCTCCTTATGAAGGGAAAGGTTGTGGTTATTAAGCTCATGTAATTGTTCACTGAAAGAGATCTCGTGAAGTCTTAAAGTGTTCGATGGTCAATGTAGTTTAATAATGTTTCAAGGGGTGAAATATGGAAGGGGACTCGGATTTTTAAAGCTGTTCACTCACAACAAAGCTTGTCAGTGCCAAGCAGTAGTGTTAGTATAATTAGGTCAAAGAGATGTAACACAATCAAGTGTCGCAATGTTGTGTTCTCGATTCAAAGTTTCGTTTGGAGTTCTCAGTTTTGAAGAAAAACAGCAAGTAAAAACGAAAGGTGTGCCAACTCTAGACATTTCTGTTATAACAAAAATGAAAGACTGTACAGTCATTTTAAAACAAAGCATTGTACTTCTTTGAAATGGTTTACTGCATGAAAATCAAGAAACAGACTGTATTGTACGTCTTGTGTGCTGTTCGAAACAGATCAAGAAGTGTGGAATAATAATAGTATTTGTTATATCAATCATTTTCTCCAATCCAAGATACACAATAGAAAGACTAGCTCACACCTATCCGCAATAACTAAATTTAAAACTTTCGGGAAAACCAGAACAGATTTTTGAAAATGTATATAGAATATATTTGTTTGTTTATTTCATTTCTAATTATTGTGCATCAGTTGGAGTGAGCTAAACTGAGTGAACTGTGTCCGGTATAAGTGTCATTGGTAAGCCACATATTGTACATTAAGGGGAGAGTATTCCTGTTGAGTTCAGTAATCTTCTTCTTCTTCCTCGTTCATCTTCAGACCTCAACTTCAATGACTCTAACGAAGGCAGCAGTCGACTCAAGGCTCTGTACGCTACCGTACAGCTTCTTGTGGAAGGACACTGGCTGTTGCCAAATGTCACTTCTTTTGTCGGTATACAGTGGACAGGACTGCAAAATATGGTCTGCCTCCATGGGGGCTGTGCCACAGGCACAAAGGTCTGCAGTGCCAATCTTGAACTTGTAGTACAGATGGCATCTAAGTCTGTTGTGACCTGTGCGTAGACGGAGAATTATCACCTTGTCTCGCATGGAGAGTTGCTGGTAGGCATCGTTTTCTATGGGGTCAGGGTGGTCTTTTTTTTCCATTTTGCACTGTACGTCACCCTGATGAATGCTTTTGTCTCATTGTATGTGATTTTTGTATCACTCTCTGCAGCATTCCTCCCTCTCTGGCGAGTCTGTCAGCCTCCTCGTTGCCTGGAATGTTGCAGTGGGCTAGTATCCACTGGACTATGCTTTCTATGAAGCACTGGGACAGGCGTTCGAGCGAGTCTGCCAGAACACCAAGTTCATTTTTGTTGCTGGTTCTTGAGCGCCATTAACACTGCGAAGGCGTCTGTGAAAATGACCACTTGCTTTTCTGCCTGCTCCTTATGGTCTATAAGGGTTTCAGCTGCTTGCCTCAGGGCACAGGCTTCGGCACTGAAGTTGATGCAGCGTCTCCCAGTGGCAAATGCTGCTGAGTGTACATTGCTTGTTAGCTTTATAGTGATGCCTCCTCCCTCGTTTCCGATGGCATCTTTGGCTGAACCATCCGTATAGGCGCGTGTCCAGGCTGTTGATGAAAAGTTTTAGTTGATGTAATTTGTAACTGTGTTTTTTTTCTGTTCATCTGTTTGTGTCTTTTTGTCTTCGATGTTGGGGATATTGCATATAGTTCAGTAATAAAAGGGGTCCTCAAACCTAGACCCCTTTGAGAAAAGCCACCGCACGCCCCTGATCCATGGTGTGTCTTTATTTGATGACCTGAGCGCCACGGGAGCTGAACTATTTTGATTGATTAAATATTAAAACTATTTACATGCTGAAGAAGGATTTTAAAACATCGCAAACCAATAGAAAGGATAAAGTGTTCAAACTTGCAAGGAACAAACAAATCCCAAGAGTTTACTGAGTACACACGGCCGTAAAGGTCAGGGGCAACCAGAGAGGAACAAGCCCACGTGTGTTAGCGCGAGCAGCATGGTAGCACGTGCTGGCCATGCCTGTTTGGGACCTGTGTTTAGCCTCTTAAGAAAATAAACCCAATATCAGTGCCAGACGAGAGTCTCAATACTTCCTCACTAATCTTACCCTCGATATGGGCTCCTAATTCCTTGAGAGTCCTGGGGCGCAGCAGTGGTAGAAACAGGCCTTTCGCTGTCAAGGTGTCGGGTTCACTTCCCGATAACAGCACGTTGTAGTCCCCTTCCTGTCGCTTGTTCACTCTAGACGGAGTATAGTACCAGGACAGAAGTCCCCTTTTAGGAAGCCTGTACCAAACAGCAATACAATTCGCGCGCTTTTAAAGTGATGGTTTATGTAGAAATCTGTTTAGATGATGAAGTCGTTAGTCCATGCACAACCCACGTTAGCAGTCTTTTACGTCTGATCTCACTACCCAGAGATCAGGGAAAATATTTATCGGATGATCCACGTGAAAAAAGTCCCGTTCTCCACCGTGATTTGAACCCACGACTTACAGCACCCGAGATGAACACCTTACCTCGAAACCACTGGGTCCCCTTTTCATTGATATTTGACTTATTGTAGGTAGGTAGGTAGGCAGAGAGAGAGAGAGAGAGCGAGAGCGAGAGAGAGAAAGAAAGAGAGAGAAAGAAAGAGAGAGAAAGAAAGAGAGAGAAAGGGAGAGGAATGAAATAAGAACCTTTTCCGCTGATATCTGAGGTGAAGGTTGGAATAGAAGGAGTGTATGAAAGAGAGAGGTGAAGGTTGGAATAGAAGGAGTGTATGAAAGAGAGAGGTGAAGGTTGGAATAGAAGGAGTGTATGAAAGAGAGAGGTGAAGGTTGGAATAGAAGGAGTGTATGAAAGAGAGAGGTGAAGGTTGGAATAGAAGGAGTGTATGAAAGCGAGAGGTGAAGGTTGGAATAGAAGGAGTGTATGAAATAAAGAGAGGTGAATGTTGGAATAGAAGGAGTGTATGAAAGAGAGAGAGGTGAAGGTTGGAATAGAAGGAGTGTATGAAAGAGAGAGGTGAATGTTGGAATAGAAGGAGTATATGAAAGAGAGAGGTGAAGGTTGGAATAGAAGGAGTGTATGAAAGAGAGAGGTGAAGGTTGGAATAGAAGGAGTGTATGAAAGAGAGAGGTGAAGGTTGGAATAGAAGGAGTGTATGAAAGAGAGAGGTGAAGGTTGGAATAGAAGGAGTGTATGAAAGAGAGAGGTGAAGGTTGGAATAGAAGGAGTGTATGAAAGCGAGAGGTGAAGGTTGGAATAGAAGGAGTGTATGAAATAAAGAGAGGTGAATGTTGGAATAGAAGGAGTGTATGAAAGAGAGAGAGGTGAAGGTTGGAATAGAAGGAGTGTATGAAAGAGAGAGGTGAAGGTTGGAATAGAAGGAGTGTATGAAAGAGAGAGGTGAAGGTTGGAATAGAAGGAGTGTATGAAAGCGAGAGGTGAAGGTTGGAATAGAAGGAGTGTATGAAATAAAGAGAGGTGAATGTTGGAATAGAAGGAGTGTATGAAAGAGAGAGAGGTGAAGGTTGGAATAGAAGGAGTGTATGAAAGAGAGAGGTGAAGGTTGGAATAGAAGGAGTGTATGAAAGAGAGAGGTGAAGGTTGGAATAGAAGGAGTGTATGAAAGAGAGAGGTGAAGGTTGGAATAGAAGGAGTGTATGAAAGAGAGAGGTGAATGTTGGAATAGAAGGAGTGTATGAAAGAGAGAGGTGAAGGTTGGAATAGAAGGAGTGTATGAAAGAGAGAGGTGAAGGTTGGAATAGAAGGAGTGTATGAAAGAGAGAGGTGAAGTCATATATTAAGAACGAGACTGTCTCCACTGATCGATGTCTATAAAGGAAGTAGAGAGAGAGATGTTCTGTTCTGTTCTGTTTCTACGAATCGGCGTAACTGTACTCCAGGCATACTCATAGGTGCTCAGTCTCTCTCATAAAATGGCGTACGGTATGGATGCTGATGGTCCCTGTAGCTCGCTGGTTGTACACTCTCCTGAGCCGTCCTCTCATGCGCCCTACTCCGCTCGGACCTCGTTTAATGTCGAAACTTTGCAGTCTGTGGATTGATGTTTCATTTATTGCGGTGTCCTCATCTAGCAGGCGGTCATTGATTGATTTTAAAATGTCACTTCTATCCATCACTAATGTGCCCATGATGGGAGCTAGTGAAGCCATGATGTCAGCTCTTTCATTGCCCTGAACCCCGGCTTGAGCAGAATAGTAGATCCATAACAACGCCTAGGGGTTTGAGGCCTGTTTGAGCTGTTATCCACTCTTACCTAATTCATCCCGTCGGTACTTTCTGAAGTACGGAGAGAGAGACCGGGGGCGTGGGGGGGGGGGGGGTTGTGAGAAAACTATGGTTTTTATTGTTGCATCTATTGGCCCAGTGCATCCGACTTTGTCATGCATACTATGTAAAAGAGAAAGACAGAGGAATCCATGTACGTGATACAATAAGAATTTATGTCCTCTTTCTGACTTACAAGAAGAGAGTGAATGAAAACCTAATCGAAAAATGTAAATGTGAAAAAACTAAATATTAAATAAATTACAAACAAGTAGAACTATACCATAGTGTATACGAAGTAAAGTCAGTAAGCAGGTCACAAATAGATATGGGGTAGCTGGAAATTTAAAATGCCCCAATATGGACTTTCTGGCATGGGGTTTTTACTATTACTGCTTGGTCCGATATTAAAGATAAATTTAATATTTACAATACCACTAGTTGCTACTACTACTACTACAACTAGTCCTACAACTACTATTTCTATTATCTACTACAAGTGCTATTTCTACTCCTACTACAACTACTACTACTTCTATTTCTGCTACTACTACTACTACTACTACTACTACTACTACTACAACTACTACTACTACTACTACTACTATTTCTGCTACTACTACTACTATTGCTACAACTATTGTTGCTACTACTACTGCTACTACTTTACTACTACTACCACTACTACACTTATTAAGAAAGAAGAGTTTAAGCGCTATCATCCCGTTTATTCAAATGTCATTGTACAGAAAAATTACAGAAAGTTTTGAAATGACGTATTTGCAAAAAACAGCCCCTCCCTTCCCCCACCCCCTCCCATTTAGGCACAGTTGTAATGGATGAAGTGTAAGAGATTTCGTTGTTTCCTTTCTTCTATTTCTACAAATCGACGTCACTCCACTCCTGGCAGGTGCTCAGAGTCTCTCAGCAAATAGTGCAGTGTCTGGATGCTGATGGCCACTGTAGCTAGCTGGTTGTACACTCTCCTGCTCCGTCCTCTCAAGTGCCATACTCTGTTCGAATCGCGTTTGATGTTAAAACTTTGCAATCTGTGGATTGCTGATTCATCTATTTCGGTTTCCTCATGCAACAGACGGTCGTTGATTGATTTCATATTGTCAGTCCTATTCATCATTAACGTGCCAATGATGGGAGCTTGTAAAGCCAAGATGTCAGCTCTTTTGTTACCCTGTAACCCAGCATGCCCAAGATGCTGTTGTTGTTTAATGCCCATAATGAGGAAGTTTACTCTTTTCTGCACCGTGAAAAGGACGTTAAGTGACGGGGTGTAGTAGTTTTTTTCAGATCCTGAGCAAACTGATGAAGGTGGACCACGATCCTCCAGGCGGTTGTGGTATGCTTGGCTTCATCTGCGTGGCGCTCACTACTACGGGGATCAAATCGATCCACATATCGTCAGCGAGGCTGCCACAATACAGGGAACGCTACACGGGAGAGAGATTGCGGTCTTGGCCAGTCTATTGTACCTGACTGGACTAGCGTCTCAGTACGAGGACAGTAGATCCATGTCGACCCCTTGAAGTATTAGGCCTAAACAGCTGCTATCCACTCGTAACCCACCCATTGTATGCTGCCACAGCTTGTTTATGACATGGAGTAGGCAGATCTTTCATCGATGTCTTCCTTACCTAATATTAAGCCATTTATTCATTTACAGCTGCGTCAACTAGAGCGAGCCGGTAATAAAAGTTGAACCCCGTACCTTTGCAGTGAATAGCGAGTTCACTAACACAACGCTAAGCAGACACTCTTAAATTGAGGATTGCAATTAAAAGAATTAAGTCGCGGAATAATATAGGAAACTACACGGATATAAAGAAACTCAACACCCATTCCACTTCAGATATATTCTACCATAGCCCCGGACAAATAATAATAATAAAAATAATCATAAAAATAATCGTCGTATGCCTTAAAGAAGATGACTTTCTGGAAGGCGTTATGGAGATAAACATATATATATATATATATATATATATATAGTCTGAAGTATGTGCCATTATGTAACGGCACAAAGTTCGTCCCCCTGCTGGTAGCTAATTTCCGAAACGTTGGATCTTCTCCGCGCTCTCCCAGCTGGTCGCCGCCGTCTGATTTCTGTCTGCTGGTCCCAAAGAGGTAGGCGGGATAACACAAAATGGAGATTTCTTGTATACAGGGAAGTTTATGAAGAAGGGGAGAGAAATAAGTAGAAAACTCTGCGAGTGGTTAGAGAGGACATAAAGATATTTGCTGATGTTCAGAAGCCGTCGAGGTATGGAAATGGGGGAAATATTTTCGCTTTAGAAAAATAAAATGAGGTCTAGACTGTTAAGAAGATGAGAAGACGTACAGTACTCTCTTTCAATCACATTAAAAAACGGAGGAGGTGAAGAGCGAGAAGGGAGGAGAAGGACGATAAAATGTTGATGAAAACAAAAGAAAGATACTTTATAGTAGCTGTGAGGGGGGGGGGGGGAGGAGGGGCGTTTTTCAGCGTTTTGAAAGCATTGAGAAAGATTGCAGAGAATTCTCGTTAAACCTATGATAGTATGTGTTTACGGTAATGAATGTTGGCACTAGAGACATCAAATGGTTTTAATTTGTGGCGAAAGCGACTTTTAAAATGTAACATTTGTAAATACTTGCGTAGCGAGAGATGGGACAGGGTCGGCGGCGTTCCGAGCACTGTAAGAGATAAAGGTAGTCTAACAGCAGACATTGCCGTCAGGGATGAGAGCTAGAGACTACTCGTCATGTAGATTGTCCTTTGCACAACGTCACTTACATCCCAGCCCGTCAGAAAGAAACTCGATCTCTTTCAAATCTCCAACTTGCTCTAGAGTCATGCCAAAGCATTTCTTAACTTCTTGGTGCCATCGTCTTCTTGTTCTGTCTCTGCCTCTCTTGTCCGGCGCCATTACAGTTCTCCCAAGACCATAGTGTCTTTTGATGTGGCCAAAATAATTTCAATTTTCTGGTCATGATGGAATTTATGAACGAGTTCTCCTCTTTACCTATTTCTTGTCGAATGACTGCATTCTTCTTCATTTTGGTGCATGGTATTCTAAGGGCCTTTTTATAACATTTCGACTCGATTCTCATCTTTCAGGTTTGGGTAACTGTCCATGTCTCGCAGCCGTATGCTGTAACGGGAAAAACACAGGTCTTCAAAATCGTGGCTAGACGGTACTAGGTCTCAGTGTTTTTAGGTGGTGGGAATGGGAAGATTTCTTTGTTTCATTGGAATTATTCTTCTTCTTTTTCTTCTTCATTAATTTTCAATCTCCCACTACCCAGCCCTAAAAAGAGCTTTTCAAGTAGCATGTAGTCCGGAGAATGGTATGCGTTGTGTCATAATGTACATATTGACTACGACATTTGTACCTTTCGGTCCGACACATCCCAACTTCAGCAGGCATTTTTGATATCGGGCTACGCTTCCTTCTTCACTCCCTTCTCTTAGCCAGTTCTCCCTGTTGCAACCTGTTATCCAGGATCCCTGCGTGGAGGAGTCGAAGGGTCTTGGCAGCTCTGGTTGGCTAGCACTGAAAAGTAGAAGAGTCAGTCGAGGCTAAAGATGGTTTCGGCTACCGCATCCTTAAAGCCACAAAGAATCAGAAACTGCAAAACCAATTCACATAACCGGACTCAGTATAAGGACTGCAAGAGAACTTCGTGATTTAAAAGATTTCTTTCATAATTTTAAAACACATTTCTCTAAGTTTTGTCTACCATTTTTTTCAAACCAGCGCATCTCTAATTCATCTCTTTTTATTGCCTGCACTATCAGTCCGATTAATTTGTAATTTTCTGATCCTGTGCAGCAAAGTGGTGCGTCTTAGAAGTGATTACGTTTACCAAGCTTCAAAACTGATAACCGGGCGTGTAACAGATCAAAACATCAAAACAAGAGTCGAGCGTGATCTGTTAGAAAGGGTGGAAGGTCGGGCTTGGATCAAATATTAATCCTTGATTGTGAGAAGTGTTGGTTTATTTTAGCCCGGTTTTGTCCTTATCTGTTTATCTCTTACTTCACTTAGTCGCTCATCTTCTACCATCTGGAGGGGGGGGGGGGGGAGGGGAGGATGGGGATATAGACAAGGTATTTCTTAGAAGCTACTCTACTTACTATATTAGGATTAAACTCTACTTACTATATTAGGATTAAACTCTACTTACTATATTAGGATTAAACTCTACTTATTATATTAGGATTAAACTCTACTTGCTATATTAGGATTAAACTCTACTTACTATATTATGATTAAACTCTACTTACTATATTAGGGTTAAACTATACTTACTATATTAGGATTAAACTCTACTTACTATATTAGGATTAAACTCTACTTACTATATTAGGATTAAACTCTACTTACTATATTAGAATTAAACTGTGCCATTAGTCGCCTCATATGGCATGGTCGCAATGTAGCATTGCACATATCCTTATCTCAAGTATATGCTGTGCCATTATATCAATTACTAAGGCATTTCATAATCTTAAAGTTGTTGCTCTTTTTCTTCTTCTTCTTCTTCTTCTTCTTCTTCTTCTTCTCTTCTTCTTCTTCTTCTTCTTCTGCTTCTTAAGCTTCTTCTTCTTCTGCGTTCGTCCGGAAAAGGACCTTGTGACATGTCGTAGTTTACAGCGAAACTGTGATATCAGCACCTTTCAGTCCGACACATCCGTTTTCAACTGGCATTTCTAAGTAGCGGGTTTGTTTTCCCACTGCGATCCCTATCTATTTGTCAGACTGCACTAGAGGCTAGTGCAGCTTGTTTCCAAGGCCGCCCTCTCAAGGCAGAATATGATCTAGCGTAGCTACTGTTCGCTGGCAATGATGCAAGTAGTCAGTTATGGTTCGCTGGCAATGATCCAAGTAGTCAGTTATGGTTCGCTGATAATGATACAAGTAGTCAGTTAGGGTTCGCTGGCAATGATACAATCAGCCAACTATACGTCGCTGGCTGCTATCACCTCATGCATTGCTGCAACATCGTCCCCAAGTTTTTTGTGTGTGCTGGGTTGAGTTAGATTTTAACAAAGTTTCTTTCGTAGCGGGTTACAGTAGTTCTTCTTAACATCACGACTCATAGTTGAGGAGGTTGACCAAACTTCTCTAGGATGTAGTGCATCTCGTTACATGCTCCTCTTGATTGTAGAGTAATGCGAGACTCGTCGGTAAGCTCACTCGCATAAAGACTACACTGTCGCTTCCCTCCTCCTTAACCAGACTGACGTGGCACAGCTTGTTTCCAAGACGCTATGTGAGGTCTTGAACAGCATGTTTCACCTGATCCTGATTACTCTTATTTTAATTGACATGTCCTTGGGTCGGACTGCCCATGGCCTACTTTAAATAGGCCGCCTGACTCACCGGGAAAACCTCCTGAAACGTCACATTCCACCGCGGACTAAATAACGGAACTCATATTGTGCCAAGCTTTAATCAATCCATGCTCCACGCAGAGGAAGAAATGAAATTCACATTACAAAACACAAGAAATGGCTGTTGAGAGTGATCTTTTAACAAAATCCTGCTTTGAAACCAACTGCATATCTATATCTGTGTTTCACGAACACGCTATTATGGTTTTGGGGGGTATCTGTGGCGAAGTGGTCAAGCAGTTTGCCTCGTGTTCAGACAATCAGGATTCGAATTCGAATTGCGACGGTCGGTCCATGATGCCAATTTTGTTCCGGGGGCACCCATTTAGAGAGACCGAGCTAAATGGAGAAAACCCGAGGCAATGAAGTCGAGCCCTCGCTTAAAGTGTTTTTTTTTAAATTTAATTTAATTTCTTTTTAAAT
Organism: Ariolimax columbianus; assembly: GCA_036924085.1. Lineage (NCBI taxonomy): Eukaryota > Metazoa > Mollusca > Gastropoda > Stylommatophora > Arionidae > Ariolimax > Ariolimax columbianus. The sequence goes on from JAVGWX010000004.1 coordinate 58,342,618, forward strand.
GAAAAAAATTATTCTTTTAAAGCTAATATAGTTGAATTGATAGTTGACAAATAAAAGTTCCGTCGTTTAGTTAGCCTTGGAATGGGACGCTTTAAGGAAATTTCTCGGTGAGTAAGAAGGCCTGTATCTGCATTAGACTGTGGACTGCCAGTTCAAGCTTGGGGAAATCCAAAGGATATTGTTGCAAGATGAGATGATATAATGCACGGGAGCCCCAGAGCTTCAGGGAATAGCGTAGCACTTCCTAAACTTTCCAGTGTCTTAAACCACTAGATACTTATCCATTCCAGCAGTGGCGTGTGCCAAATATATTCATAATTGGTTTCCTTTCGATATCATCATCATTACCATCGTCAGCCTCACCTTCATTAGATCACCACTATTATCATTACCATTGTCAGTCTCACCTTCATTACATCACCACTATCATCATTACCATCGTCAGCAAAATACTTACCAGGAAGTCGCGTCAGGGTCGATTCACTGACCAAAACCACAATATCTCTTCTATGTAGCGTCCCCTGGAAACAGACTGTTTTCAAGGTAGTCTGGCTGACGATATGTAGATCGATGTGATCCCCGTAGTAGTGAGTGACACACAGATTAAGTCAAGCATAGCACAACCGCCTGGTGTGGGAGAAAGCTACTACAACCTGTCATTTAACGTCCTTCTCGTGGCGCAAAAAAGAGTAAGCTTACTCATTGTGGGCATTCAACAACAACAACAATAACAACAACAACAACAGCAACAATCGCCATCATCACGACCATCATCACAACCACCATTATTT